>WJFB01000648.1:0-52574 GCA_009870185.1 Pygmarrhopalites habei | reverse complement strand
CCCCCCCCCCCCCCCCCCCATTTTTATTTCACTTCACAGTTCACAGTGGAAGATGTGAAGAGAGGTTTTAGCCATTGTTTCGACTTAATGCTTGCAGAATTCCCAAAATCTGCACACAGAGAGACACACACAAAAGGAAAGAGGGAAGAGAGGGAGAGAGGAAGGGAATGCAGGTTTTGGAGGAGAAACTGAAAAAAATAATAATAACTTGTTCCTCGATCTGTATTGTTGTTGTTGAGGGGGGAGAGAAGGGGAACTCTGCCTCTTATCACTCCCTCAAATCGTCTGCCGTCTCAGTCTCTCCACAATATAATATTGTATTATGCAATATTTTATCTCATGGACCAAGACGATGGTCTTCCATATAAATTTAGTCTCTCCCTCACATTGACAACGTGGGGTGGTTAAAAGTTGTTTTCATTCCACACAAAATTACATTTTTAATTCTCGTATTTATCCCAAGCGTTCATTCCACTGAGTGACGAGTCCAGGAGAGTGGGAGTCATTAAACTGAATGGAAATTTGTTTCAAAAAACACACACACACGCATCTGATTTAACTAAATAACATTAATGTTACTTAGCGGTGTGATTACACTAAAAATGGAGGGAGGAAATGTGTCGAATTTCTTTGCTTTCCATACCTCCGTAGAAAAGAATCGGATGTAGAAATTAATAAAACTGCCGGTTCATAATAATTGCAGTTGGGTGGGATTGTTTATTTTGTGGAGGTGCAAGTGTGTGAAAGGAGGAGGAGAATAGGATGGTTGTATAATGAGGGGATAATGTGTTTGTGGATCTGACTAGGTTTCTAGTTCGTCGTCTTTCTGGAAGAGTAGACAGAGTCTCATCATCCACACTCGCTCCCTGCTTTGGATGGGGAAGCAGTCAAGTGGAATGTAGGAGAGAGTGAGAGAGGTAGAGTCTGACCCGAGACAGCTGACCCGAGTCATATTTAATAAAATAATGATGATAATAATTGTGAAGACAATGAGACAAAGGTATTGTAGCATGGACATGGATGGACGTATTTTATCCTGGCTCCACACAAACTCACACTCTCAAATGGTGTAGTCAATGTGTGTACACACATACACATATAAGGCCAGAACCTGTCTTCCCCTCCTCTCCCTGTCTCTACCCTTGTTCCCTGTAAAATATTTAATGCGAAAATTTAATTCCGACCTTAATATTATTATTATTACTGCTACTCAGTACTCAGGACTTCGGAAGAGGACAGAGAAAAGTAATGCATTCGAAGGTATTTGTATTGATCGGAAAAGACGCCATGTGTGTCAAACCATTGACCATTAGCTGGACAAAACTCTGTCCAAAATTCTCACTGTGTATATTATGTAGAGACAGAGAGGAGGAAAAGCAGTCAAATCAGTTGTGGTAGCCTCTAGAGAGTAGAGAAAGATCATCTTGACTTCCCTCTTTTTTTGATAAATACAATGTATACTGTAATGTAATGTGATGAAGGGGAAAAGGAGAGAAAAAAACTTGACACATCCACACACAGTTACACACTTTACACTCACACACACACGTCTTTATGAATGTTTATTATGGAATGTAAATTTCAGAATGACATTTAATTTACTTAGCCCCATCATATTCCCTGTATATATTATGCATGTTAAAAGTGTTTGCTCTCTACAATGTACGGGAGGGAATATTTGCTGGTGGCATTTTTTTGGTCAAAACAAGCAGAAGAAGGAGAAGAAGGATTTTGGAGTTAATTTCATTGTCATATATTTGTATTAAAATTTTCAAACTCACATCCCCCACTGTACAGTCTGACTGAGGATATTACAAATACATACACACACACCAAGAGAGAGAAAGAGAGAGAGTTGGGTACACCGACACTGGGACTGTATGTACAGCAAGCAGGTTTTAGTTCATTTAACGACTTTTTAAACAAAAAAAAAAGTTCCACATCACTTTACATAAAGAGGATATTTTACATACACATTATTATATGGATGTTGGTCTCACCCCAGACACCAGACACGTAGAGTGTCAAGTTTAATCTGTCGTGTGTGTACTGTATACGGGTTAATGGAAATTGATTTATGTACAAGATGCGGAGGAATCATTTAGAGAGAGAGAGAGTCTTCCAAACGATTTTCTTCTCTTCTTCCTCTCTTGGGATTCTCAATGTTTAGAGAGAAAAGTGTATTGTCAAGTCTGGACGAAAAATTATTGCTTGTTCCTTCCAGCTGAAGTTTTTATTAAGTATTCTCTTCTCCCTAATATGGGTTTTATAGCTTATGCTCTCTCAAGTCTATCAATTTCTACACACTCACCTGAAATCCTTCCGGCCGTATGGGAAAGTAATTAGTAAGCAGATATATGCAATGAGTGTGATTTCAAATGTGTGTGTGTGGAGACGGGAGGTGTAAGAAAGTGTCAAGGAATCTAAAGAGAAGGTGTTGAGATGCGAATAAAGTGCGAGTACCTGTTTCTATCCTTGTCACACACATTATCCTCTTCTTCTTCTCCTCTTTTTCTTTCTCTGTATGGGAGTCAGACACAGCCAAGACTCCTTGACTTGACTTGAATAAGTCAAAGAATGAGAGACAGGGAAGAGGAGGGAAGTCTCGCACAAATAATCCGTCCAGGGGTAAGTGACTCAGTCACTCTTCTGTCAACTTCTGTATTTAGTACAGATGAGGGAGAACATTAGAGACCATCTTTCATTCTACCGATATTTTGCCTGTCTTCTCGTCTTGGGAAATGACAAGACGATGATAATGAGGATGATGGGCGATTAGGGTGAGAGAGAAAACATACACACCACAACAATTCTTGTGTGTGTGTGTGTGGACAAACCGGGGAACAAGAATACCCGGAGGGACAAAATTAAACCTTTACAGATATTTAGATAAATGACATTTAGTAAATGACAATCTGTCAATGAAACTGGAAGGCAGGGGATGTGAAAGGATGACTAAAGTGCGTACAAATTTGTTGAATTGTATTTTGTACACACTTTCAAAAATTGGAGAATTTTTTGACTACTTTTTTAGCTGAAGAGAAGAATTAGAATAAATTTTGAATCCAGGAATTCAACCGCAGCATAAATTTGCACTGACATCCTTTCTCAATAATTAAGTATACAGGTCCATAATTTTGTCCCGATTTATTTACCATTGTACCTCCGGCCGAAATAATTTTTTTCAGACTTGTCGGGGTCCAACTAAACTAAAAAACCCGAAGGCTCCTCCTGTAAACCCAATTTTTCTTCAGGAAAAATTTTTAAAAATTATTTTTATGATTTTTTTGTAAAAATTTTTTTTTTCGGTCTTTTGTGGTCCCTACACCACTCAGAGACCTCAATTAGACATTTTAAACGTGTTTTTAACGTCCCAGAGTAAGTCAATATCTGGCCACTCAGAATTTTTTAGATTTTTATGCTATTTCTTAGTTTTGTGCGAAAATCGAGTTTCGGAGAATTTTTAAGCGTTGATGAAAGTCTCTTCGGTATTGAAAATTACTTGTAGGTCATCTTATGACCTATAAATTATTTTGAAGAAGTTTACTTATTAATAATATTGAGTTTGCTCTGCGGACGAGTGGGACGGAAGTCCCGCTTGCTGTAAAATATAAAAATTTCCAAGGGATGCTTGTGAATTCTTTTCTCCACATTCCACTTTTTTGTCCTTTCGGAATTCCCTTCAAAAAATGTACATGGAAATTATTTGGGTGGCTGTGGTTGTGCGCACAAATCCTCTCTTTATTACTATTATCTCGACTGTCATGTCAAAGCTACGCTAAATCCATGCATACTACATAAAATCTTACGTTAGACCTCCTCCTCAGTTGTTTTTTCTCTATTTTAACTGTGACTTTGAGTTTACTAAGTAAATCATGCCTCCCTTTACGTTCAACTTTGTTCAAAGAGGCAACAAACAAACAAACTATGGACACAGTCGACTCGTGTGTGAAGATGATGAGATAAATATAAGATAATTTTTAAAAGTCAATAATCCTACATTTCATGTATGTACGATAGCCCACCACCCACATCAAAAGTGACGAGTCCAAATCTCCTTATAATTGTGATACCTTTCTGTCCTGGATTTTTATTTGTTGTTGTGAAAAAGGGTGGATGTAGGACGTAGGATGAGGAGGAAGAGAAGGAGGGGGAAAAATGTAAATGAAAATTCATCACTGCCATCAGAATTGATGTAGTTTCGTTATTGTCCTCCCCCCCTTTCTCTTTCGGTTTACTACACTCCCGTCATTGCCAAATCTCATGGATCTTGGGAGCTACAATACAAAGCCCAGAGTATCAGTTACCGGTTCACTCTGGGACCCCGTCACCTCCTCCCGCTTGAGTCTTGTGTCTTCCAAAATTCCGAACTGGGAATGAACTGGGAAACAGGATAGAGTTGCTTAGACAGCAGTGAGGTGATCTATGCAGAGTGAGAGAGTGTGTGTGTGTCGTTGGAGACTCCCCTGATAATAACATAATACATGGAGGACAGTGTAAATATAACCGTAGAAAACAAACATCAATATCCCCTCCACCTCCACCTCTATACTCCGTATGGCTATAGCTGGTGTGTGGTTATGGATTTTCTTCATATTAGCACGAGAGACGGAAAGAGAGAGAGAGAGAGGGAAGTTTTCTTGTTTGCAAAACCGACTGTTGCTCCCCTGTTCATCCTTGCGCACCGTAATATCTTTCTTGTTATGCATGTCCCTCGTCTCTCCACTCCTCTCCACCCTTTCAACACTCTCTTCAATCCTTCTCCTTGGCAATTTCTCCTTTTCTCTTCCCTCTCTCTCTGGCTGTTTTTAGATGTGACCTGAATTTCAAAAGAAAAATATTTGTACACTCCAAGTGATGGAATACTCATTCAATTATTCTTCAACAATCTTGAGAGTGGAGTCTGGGACACAATTCTAAATTTTTCATTCGAAAATTCATAAGATGGAACGAAAGGGACAGTAGAATAGAGTCAGTAGGGCTGGAGAATTGTGTAGGATGAGTTGAAATGTGTGGGGTGGGTCAAGATTCCATGGCTTAGCTCAGCAATGCTTGATTATGTAAGAATGGATACAGCTTTAATGTGGTGTGTGTGTGGGTGAATTGTTATCAAAAATTAGTTGAAAATACATGTTAGTTGAAAGCTGGAATTGATTGTAAATTTAAATTTGGGTACATCTTTTCATATTTACGGCATACAAATATTAGAAAGATATCTTGTCCTCTGGAGTCTTCAAAAAAAGTTGATAGATAGGAAGTAATAATAGTTTTTTTAACGAAAGCAGAAATACGTGACGTGGGAGAGTAAATGAGGGAAGGTAGGAAGTATAATTATAGAGATTGAAGCAACAGTTGGGTGGTTATAATTACCCTGAATTTTAATGCATAGTTCAAGTACTTCGTTCTCACTAAACTTTTTCAACTCTTTGAGTTTGTGAAGAAAGAGAGAGAGAGAAAGGTTTTTAGCTTTCTCACATATTAATTTTGTTTAAAGTTTTTATCTTCTGCGTAACTGAACTCTTAGATTATATAAGACTCTCTCTCTCTCCATTCCCTTCCACCCGGAATAAGTGATTGAGAAAGTATTATTTAAATTTTCAATTTTAGTCTTGGCCAAAAATAATACACCCCAACAACCTCATTTCATTGATGTCAAATTTGAAACCGCAAATTATTTCCCCTCTCTCTCTCTCTACCGCACACCATTTATTATTGCACAAGGTTGTGTTTGAACACGAAATTTGTTTTTTTGTCCAAAAATAAAGTTTGAATTTTCAATTAGGAAAAAAAGTTTATTTTCCTTGTGACATTACTCCTCTCTACCCCTGTACCTCAATCTCATTGAGATATGCGAGTATGCAGAAAATAGGAGGGGAAAAAACCTGTAAAGTAGTCTAGGTGATTCACCTCTTGGATCTAATCGATCGAAAAATGTTATTGGAGAAAGAAAAAAAATATCTGCGTCGTTCTCTTCCATGTGTTTGTGTGTGTGTGTGTCTCCTATAAAAAGCTGCGTAGACAAAATGTCAAAGCTTGTCAAAAAACCACACACGAGCAATGACACAGTCTTGTTTTTTAATTACATGTACACACACCACAGAGAGAGATTAGACATAAGACAAAAATTGGGAGACAGTACATACAAAGGATAGGTTAGTGTAATGATAAAAAATGGGTGTATTATTATTGTATGAATAGAGTGTTATTCAAAAATTGGAGAGAGATACGTTGATTGACAAAAAGATTATCAGGTAGACACATCTCCGTTCATGGAGACGGAGAGCGCGAGAGGAAGGGAGTCCAAGTCAACAAATACAAACACATACACAACTACTATGAATTTCTAATGAAGATCTAAGTAATACAGAACGTAGTTTAACACCCCAGTCTCTAACGTCGTAGTATTTTCTCTCTCTCTCTCTCCACACAGAATGTAACATTCTGAATGTTTGTCTTGTTTATTGTACACAAGGAGTATTTCACAACCCCATCGAGAGAGAGAGAGAACTCATTCAGTTTATTAAGATTTAACTGCATTTGTTCTTCTCTATTTGGAATACTTGAATATTTAATAGAGTCAGGATAGAATATTGGCTTTTTTTAAAACAACAAAAAAACAGAGATCACCAAACTTTGATGATGATGATGCTCCACTTTTACTTGTGTGTATTTTCCTCTCTCTCGCCTATGATGTACCATGTGATTAGAATTTCTGAGAGAAAGAGAGAAGAGCATACATTTTGTAACAATTTTACTACGTGTTCTGTAGTGAAAAGGAGGATAGACACACACATTTCCACATCCAAGGAATGGGGGTAACTGATCTCGGTAACCCAAACTGATGTACACCCCACAAGTACAATATATTAGTCTCTCTCTAATCTACAATAAAATTTACAAAGTTGAAGAGTGTCGATGCACGGCCATGTCGAGTCAATCTTTATCATTATTACATTTTCACACTCTTTCCTACAAACACAATGGGCACAGAGGAAATGAAAAAGGAGACGGCTGACGATGGATTGTGTGTGGTGTTCTAACTAAATTAAATGCTCAGGACGATTTGCATTGCAATATTAATTACAATGCTGCACGATTATCAGTTGATGCCTTTTTAATGTGTTTGTCTTTTCAAAAAAGAATATACATATAAGTGGAAGAAAAAGAGAAGAGGACAGACGGATCTGAACGAAAATGAAAGGGGGAAAATGACGACGATGATGGTGATGATGCGAATGTGTGAATTTCAAAGTTGTGATTGCAAATTTGCAAAAACTTTTCCTTGACTCCCTTCCTCCTCCTGCATCCACACCATACCATTTACACCTACAGTGAGTACATATGTTTGTGGATTGTGGAAGTGAGAAGTGTGTGTGTGTGCAAAAAAAGTTTTTTTCCGGGGTTGATTTACTTCCAACTCCTCGTAATTAAATTCACCCATGACTAATTTTTTCATTGACTTATTGACACTGCCGAGTGAATTCACACCCAACAATTTTAACAAAAAAACTAACGTCACAACAAACTCTACTAATTAAAATTTAGACAAACCGTCCTCTCTGAATCTGTACATCATGAATTGAGTAAGGAGGAGTTGTATACTTTTTGAATGACTAAAACAAACAGATTTGACTCACCAAAATCTAATTACAATTTCATGATTGCAGGAAATTTACTAATTCATATTTAAAGGAGAGTAGAGAAATTAAAAGAAAAGAATAGAAAAGTTTCTTGTGATATTTACAACAGAGAAAACTTCATAAGTAGATATATATTTAGTTGTATCATCATTAAATCCTCCTTCCCTCAAAAAATGAGATGTTTGCTCATGAATAGTCCATCAATTGTCCCTTCAATTTTCTGACCTGACATTTTGGGGCTGAGCCCTCCTAAAGTACTTAAAGCCCCTCCATTTTACCTGCCTCTTTTTCCTTCCTCTCTCCCTTTTCTCCTCCTCCTCCTCCAATGCATTTTTACGAGAGAGAGAGAGAGAGAAAGAGAGACTTACAGTTAAACTCGTAAAATGTGCATACGTGAAAATACTCAATGATATCCACACACATCCAATACATAAGTTTTAAAAAATTGAGCAAGACGGCAAGTGTATTGGAGTAGAGACAGACACACACACTATGTATTCCCTATGTTCATAATAATACAAAATATAAAATGTAACTATAAAGTCAGTTTGCAAAGCAACGAGTCGTTCGTGATACCAATACGAATACGTAAGAGAGAGAGAGAGGGAGAGAGAACTAGGATAAGCAAAAGTTGCTTGCCCTCATGAGTGCCAAGGCTTCTCTGTGTGTGTGTGTATGAGAAAGTACTGTCTGATTACATACGTTATATGACTTTAGAATATATCCATGAGAATGTCTGTGTAGGTATGTCTCTCTCCACTTTGTACTAGACGGTCAGACGGGCGGGCCTAGTATATAGCAAATAATAATATTAAATATATGTTCAAGTCTACACGATTGTCGGAATAAAAAAGTTGAAAGAAAAAAACCTTGTTATATAGACACACACACAGAGTATACACAGAGTTTGTTGGACAAGTTGGACTAGCTGTAGCTAGGAGCAATATAATGTGTGTATGAGGAGGAGAGGAGGAGGGAGCAGACGTATATATATACGTGATCCAAGGCCAATGCACTGTACGACTGACTGTGTGAGGATTCCTCGGTTGCCAGTTTCCCTTGTCTGGCTGTCTGGCGGAAAATGTCTAATGTTCAATTCTCTCTCTCTTCCAAACTTCATCCTCTTTACTACTCCCTCACCCACACGCTCTTCTCCTCTCTCTCCAAAATGCACTCATCACATCCCAAAACGAAGAGCAAGCCCAAACAGACAAATCCTTACCTACCTTACATTCTCTCTTCTATTACTTAGCTTGTCTTAAATGCGTCGTGTTGAGACACAGACACACACAGCCTACCTGAGTTTTTTTCTCTCTCCTCTCCTCTCTCCTCTGCTTGTCAAATGACTTTTTCGATGCTTCAACAATGGCTACGACTATCCGTCTTCTCTCTCTCTTTTGGTCACCTCGAATTCCTTTCTCTCACAGAGAGTCAAGTGTGTCCACTGGAATTGTCTGGAGATTGCCAAGATCATATTGTTTTAAAAGTTCCACACACACACGCGGAGGATGTAATATATTGGATGTTGTGAGGAGAGATGAAATGGATGAGGGTAATTATGGAACACAGTCTCTGCATTTCTTTGGGAGGGAATAAATTCAGACAAAAGAAAACACATTCAAGAGTGTGGCTTCTCTTCTTCTTCTCGATGGCCAAATATAGATTTGGACGCTATGTGTGTGTGTATGTGTGTGTGAGAGAGAGAGAGAGGAGGGTATTGAGGTAAAAATCTGTTGACAGATATCGTCTATCAACTAGCACATGCATCACTGTACGAAGTGTGTGTATGGATTTTCTGGGCTGCAGGAGAAAAGAGGGTTTGTGTGTGACGGGGATTTTCGCTTTTTTCGCAGATTTATTTGCGTAGGAAGGAGACGTCCTCAGGGCTTTGGCCGTCTGGCTCTCTTTCTTTCTCACTTTTTGTGTGTGTGAGCCACAAATTCTCATCTCTCCGTTCAAAATTATTTCTCCCTTCTTCTTTTCTTTCTACTCTCGAGAGTGAGTGTGTGTGTGTTGTGGGGATTCATTGATTTCCCCTCTCAGAGATTATGGAGGAGAATGAAGACAACTTTTCCCTGGTTTTTCTATCTTGACTTGTATAATTAATTACCGGATTTCTTTCCACTGGGATGATTATCCTTTCGCCTTTTAACTAGTTCAAGTGAGTTTTGATGAAGTCGGGATGAAAATGAGGAGAGAGTTTATGAATTATTACATAATATTTTTGGAATCGCTAAAAACAGAATCCACAATTAATTATTTTGGCAGAATAAAAAACCATTTTATCCAATTATGATTTTGAGGAATGATACATCCCTTCATTGTCCTGTATTTTCATAAATACGGTCAAGAAGGAGGAGGAAGAAGTTTTTGATTTATATTTTGTCTGTTGTGATGGACCAAGTCTAGCGACTCAGATGGTCTCGATAAAGCTTGAAATGTATAAATGATGTTGGAAGGCAAGTTTATTGTACATGATCCCACAAACTACTTTACTTGTTGGTCATTCTGTGCTGGAGGGCAGACGCCAATACTGTTTTTTTTCAACAAGCAAAAATTATTCTGCAAATTTCTCCCCTCTTCCTCCCCCCTCGCTCCTTCTTTTAATTATCTTTTGGATCAAACAAAGAGAAATTTGATCTCACACACACACACACACATCCAACACAGAATCCAGTGTCCTTACTTTTGTTTACATGTACCCCACTCTAGATCATCAATGATCAATGTAGAGTTGTGGGGGGAAATCTTTATTTGTTCTGTCATCAAGGCATGGGATAATTTATACTGTGGAGGTAATCAAGAAAGAGCTTTGTCCAAACTTAAATTTCGCAGTGATTCTTGTGCCGAGTCCAACCTAAATTTTATTAGAGAGAGAAAAACAGACTCACAATCAGTACGTAGCACGAAAAAATTGTGGATTTGGCCATGAGCACTAGTAATTTTTGATGGAATTAATTTTTTACAACTCTCCTTCTTCCACTCCAAATAATATTGTATTGTTGTCTTGTGTGGTATTCATCCATATCCGGAATAATTTACTCCGTTTGACTATCCGTCTGTGTCTGACTGTACGATTATTTAATTTGGTTCACAGGGGACGACAGGGACAGGGTGGAATCGTGATGATGATGATGGTGTCTGGGACTAAGGCATTGGTTTTGGCAAAGAGATTTGGAAATGGCAACAAGTCATAAGGAGCAACAGCAACCGAATGGAGATGACCATGACCAAGAAGAAGAAGTGTCAGACGATGAACTCTCTCTCTCTCTCTCTCCTCATCCTTCTGTCTCTCTTTATTGAAGTTGGGAATGGCCATGGCTGTCTGCTACATCCCATGATAAAAAAGTTGAGAGGGAGAGAACGTGTGAGTGTGTGTGTGTGCTCCCTCCAAAACTTTTGCTCAAACAACTTGACTCGATCGTCTGCTCTTCTCTTCTCTAACTCTGCTGTAGGCAGAAGGGAGGAAACGGTAAATGACTACAAAATATATAAATGAACATCAATTAAGTTGAAGCATGCGTGTGTATGGATATGTATACATCATAAATTGATTCCTAGAGAGAGAGAGAGACGAGCTCTCTCTATCTTTCTCTATTTGTTTAATGTGGAGCACCTGGAGTGCACAAAGATTTATTCCCATCTCAACACATCAAATATCAATTTTGTTTCTCTCCTCCTCCTCCGCCTCTGCTCCTTAAAGAATTTTTCAGTAGTGCTTTATGATACTTATTTTTGAACAATTGGGCCAAATACAGGAGTTGTCAACTCCTTTTTTAAAAATAAACACGACTTTTGATGTTTCATACTTCTTGTATGGAAAAATTAAGTACAATTTGATTGTAGAAAAAATAAATTGAGGAGGTGATGGATGTAGGAGTTTTGTGCGGGTGACGTTTCCAATTTTCAGGGGAGAGAGAGGAAGAGAGGGAGATGAAAAATAATCCTTAACCTAGATTCTGGAAATTAGGACAAAGTTTAGAAGAAACAGAAGATACAGCGGTTATTATTACATAACATTTTGAGTAGGATAGGATGCCCCCGTTTTAGAATTTGTAAAAGCTTCTCTCTCTCCCTCTCCCTTTCTCAGCCTTTTTGCTGTGTAAAGCAAATTATAAAAAAGGGAGAAGAAAAGTTATTTGAGGGAGAGAGAGAGAGGAAGAGAGAAAGAGGGGGGATTTTAAGGATGTTCTTCCGTCCCTTAAAATAGGTTAACCATCAAGATTGTTCCACTATTCCTTCTTTTTTTCCTCTCTCTCTCTTATTACTCTCATTCAAGTTATATAAGCCAAGATATTTCGGAACCCCTCTCTCTCCCACACACACACACACTTGTGAGTTGTGTATTACACAAGTTGTAGTGTAATTCTTATATAATTCTTATAGGAGTTTCTCATTTCAGTGGGACACTCTCTCCGTAGGAGCCCCTTTTCTCATTTCCTACATCTTGTCAAAGCCTCTCCCTCCCTCCCTCCCTCCTACACATGTACATTTGTGTACTGTGTGCATGCGTGTGTGTGTGGATATATTTGGAAAATGAAAGTACATCCTATGTCCCCTTCATGTACTCTCAGTTATTTGTACACTCAGAATAGGAGACTGAGTAAATTCAAGTACAATAGGACGGGGAACAGGTCTCATCTTTTTCTTCAACATTTTTTGAACTCTACCTGTCAATTTATTTTCCTTTAAAAAAGAAAAAAGGTTCCCTCCTCTTCCACATTGTCCGTGTGTGTGTACAGACATGTGTGTGTGTTCACAAATGTAGGATCAATCTATTTATGGTGAGGAAAAACTTATTTCCTTCAGAAAGAGCACTGTAAGGATCTTATCTCAAGAAATCTTTAGGATCTTTTTCACTATTTTCATGTTCCTTCTCTCTCCCTCTCTCTCTGTCCTGAACATCTCCCCCTCAAATCCGTAAAGAGGAGGAAAAGGGCAGCGACAGTTTTTTCCCCTCTTCTTGCGTTCCCTTGACTGGCCCTTAACTTTGACCATGACTCAGCTTGGAAGATGTGGGTTACGTAACATATTATGTACCTAGGGCTTGGGATGCAAAATCCAAAATCTTATTTCATCTGTACTACAAACTGTGTACAAACTTGGTAGTTATGTTTTTCATGGTAGTGACTTACCAAAATGAAAAAAACGTTTCATCTTTTCCAAATTTTTGAATTAAGCTTCATACCTGTAGATTCTGTAGTAATTATACATGATGAATAATTTTAGATTCGGATTAAAATTCTGGTTTTATCAAAAATTGAAGTAGAATTCATTTTCTGCGTAATTTTACCCTACCATTTTTTAGCAGAATAAATAGAAAGGGAAAGTTATAAAAACCTTTGGTGTCCACACGCACTAGAATTTTTTTTATGAGTTTGTCTTAAAATTTTCGTATATTAAAATTGTGGTTTAATTTTTTGTGTAATCAAGTGGAAATGTGGAAATTTCCCTTGGAAAAAAAATCGTAATCACGCATTCCTCAGGTTGTAGACACGGTAGAGAAGGATTTTTCAAAGAAAAAGTGGAAAAAGGATGAAGATAGCGTGGTGGAGAAGGATTAAGTAATTTGTTTCAGCTTCAGCTTGGTCTGGTCAAAGAGTAAATGGGACATTTCCGAAACTCATCTTGTCTCAAGTGCAGAAATTAGCCTTTTAGATGATTTCGTCTGGAGGCCAGAAACTCTCGTGGCGTTTCGTCTGGATCATTCAGTGAAGATGTAAATAGTAGACAGGGAAGGGGAAATGAAAGAGGGGTCCTCTTTGATCTTCCCTTGTGTGTGTGTGTAGAGAAAAAATACGTGGATGTAATAATATGAGTCTCGGAATATATTCCCCTCAGTGTGTGCGTGTGTGTGGATAGACAGATAACTGGTGACCTAGACTGGGAACAACAATAGACTTTTGTTGAGCCACACTGGCTGGTTCTCCCTCAAAATAATACAAATAGAAGGTGACAGGTGAACTCGTATGATTCTATTTTTCCTCCAGCTGCACTCTCACTCTCCTCAGATGATCTCAAGATTGTCTGGAAAAGCGCCCCTTTTCCCATCTTTGTATTTGAGGAATTTTATTCAAAATTAAATGACTTGTCTTGTGAACAATTGGACAGGATTTTTCCTTGGAAATATTTAGTACAAGATTTTAAATATTTGATTGGTCATTTCATTGAAGTTATATTATTCAAAAAAGAATATTCTTCAGAATTAAATTTTTGGAGATTTCTTACATTAGCTGGACTAGAGGCCATCTTATTTAGAATCTTTTGAGTCAACCTGCGTGTGTGTGTGTGGGATGAAAGAGAGTGGTTTTCCCAATTCGATCCCCCAAGATTCTTTCCCTTTACTTGGTGGATTTAGTTCCACAATTTAATCTCAGATGAATAACCTTTTTCATAATAGCCATAATAGCAGACATTTCTATTGTTAGTTTCCAGAAACTTGAATCAAAATTTATATTTTCCCTTCCACACACAAGGTCCTCCATTCCTCCAAAAATAGGTCTAGAATTCAGAGTGTACATAAATATGGCTAGGACGTGTTCGTCCGTGTCCCTGTCAAATATTTCACGTTTCCAATTTCGAATATCAGGATTGAAAGTAGGATTGGATAAAGAAAAGGTGGACTTTTGATTTTCCTCCTTCTTTTACAACGGTAATCCTAATCAATGTCATCCAGGTCATGTTCATTTTTCCATTTAATTTTCTCTCTTGTAAAAAGAGCAATATCATTCCTTTTGATCACCTTCCTCATTTTTCCAAAATGGTCCATACATTTTTAATAGAAAATTAAAAGACACTTTTAATAGACTGCTTAAGCATCCATAGGTTTGATTTGAAGGACTTGGGTCTTCTGACCCTCTCTCCCTCTCAAAAGGACAAAGACAGAAGAGAAGAAACTGAGAAGTGTAAAGTGAAGTAGCTGAAAATAAATTGGTGTAATGAAATCAGATCAATCCTATTAAATATCCTTAAAACATTTTCTGATTGTCAATTGTATAAATACAGAGAGAGAGTGAGTGTGTGTGTGTTAACACCTTGTCACACTGTCCCCTGTCCTCACGTCCGTCCCTGACAGCCCTGTATTTACAGTCAAAGTCTTTTTACAAGTCTTCACAGGGAAACTTTCATTCATTTAAAATTTACAATAGGCTCAACACAAAAACGGACTGTGTCCGTATGCACCTCACAGTTAATAAAACCTTTCCACGACTTCAGAGAGCCCTCGTCCCGTCTTTCTTTCCTACCAAAAGGATATTGATACATTATCCAGAGCACACACATACAAACTAGTGTACAAACTGTATAGTCAAAGTAGTGTCGGCAAGAGTGGTCAGTTCCAAAAGGGGAAAACGGTTCAAAATGTGTCATAATATTGTTTATAGACACACTTTACCGAAAAAGGAGGTACAGGCCAAAAAGAGAGAGTGTGTGTCTGTTAAGGGAGTACTACAAAGTGACCCCTGCAGAGTGACCACTGTAGAGTAGAGTATTTAACTCCCTCAATCAGCACAAACACTTGTGGTTCTTGAGTTACGCCTCCGCCTCACCAATCTGAATACACATTCTCAACAAGACCCTACCTCCTCCTCCTCCTCCTCCTAGCATTCCCTTCAAATTGGAAAAAAGGGAACCTCATTTTTATTTACTTTGTTAATAGTCCTGGTCAGTTCATACAAGAGAAAAACCCTGAC
The DNA here is from genome assembly GCA_009870185.1 of Pygmarrhopalites habei. NCBI lineage: Eukaryota > Metazoa > Arthropoda > Collembola > Symphypleona > Arrhopalitidae > Pygmarrhopalites > Pygmarrhopalites habei. The sequence goes on along the minus strand of WJFB01000648.1, from coordinate 37,243 downwards.
AAGTTAAATCCCAATCCTACATTCCTGTAATTGTCCTCATCTTGTATGAGGCCAACTGGACACTCGGCATTTTTCACAATTGTAACTTTTAAACTATTTAACGAGTTGTGCCGGGGAAGAATGGACTCTCATCCTTTTGTGTGTTGTACATTTAAATCGTTCCTTTTACGTAAAGTCACCCTCCACCCAAATGGTCAGTACATACTTATGTACAATCAAATGGGAAACAGGAAAATAGTGGACAATGTTAAAAGTTAATTGACAAAGTGACACAATGTGTTTATATGTGTGTGTATGTGTCTCGTGTTTGTACGGAAAGAAGCTGGAGTAATATATTTTTTAATAGACATCCTCTGTCTTTAATTTATTATGTTACTTTTGTTTGTACTTTTATGCGTGTGTGTGTGTGTGTGTACATCCCAGCTGTTCTATTTTGTTCTCACATCACATGAAAAGGATTCCAAGAAAATTATTTTCGAGTGGAGGAACAAACAGAGAGTGAAAGTATTGTACATCGTACATGTCAGGCATATTAAATTTTTAATACTCCTTACATCACACAGACACACAGACGAAAGGGAGAGGGAAATAAAGAGAGACAGGGAGAAAATTGAAAATGAAACATGATAACGACAATTTATTATTATTGTTACACACTTTTACACAGTAACTTTGGTTATATTTACGATTTAACCCTTCATGAGTATCAACAGAATTACTTTTTATTAGTTCCGTACTTGTCCTCACTAAACTCACAAGTCAGTCACAATTGTACGTTGACGTAAATTGTTCGAAATATTTCCTTCCTTCACCTTGAAATTACACTTTGAAAAATTTTACAATATAATTTGAAAATTACAAGTCTCTCTAAATTCTACCGTCGTAATCAGCCAAATCTACTCATATTCATTTGTAATCTTCTAATTGACACAGAACGAAGTGGAGTGTGTAAAATATATTCCAGCACATTATTTATGACAGCAAAATCTTTTGAAGGATGAGAGCTATGGTTAAATTACATTAGGAAAGGAGGGAATAGATACAGTTGGATTTTTATGTTTATTGGCAACGACTTTTTTCTGTACAATTCTAAAATATATGAGAATTTCAACACCCGCCTGCAGTCTACATATTTCCCCAAGTTTGACCTTCACCCTTCTCTCTCCGATTTTAAGAAAGAGAGACAGAGGCTGGTGTTCCAAAATAGCCATCAGTGGTTGCCAATCAGCTTGAAATTTCACACTAGCGTCAAATCACTATTCTATTTATTTTGGCAAAGCCAAGAGACTCTACGGAGCCCAATCCTCTCCTTCTCTCTTTCTCCTTGTTCCCCATAAATGCTTTGATGTGATGTGGAGAATTAAGTATTTTCCAAGAACGCCCGTTCAAAAAATTCCTTCAGATCTCAATCGACGAGGACAATGTCCTGGAGGAACTACAAGGAATGAGTAAAGAGCTAATGATGGGAATTCCATAATATCCTTCCAAGAGATTAGGATTGTCTGGGAGAAATGTGGTCTCCAAAGTTGTCCTTTCATTTCCGGGGGGAAGGGGGGTGGGGACATGAAAGAAAGGGAAAGGAGGATCGAGTCGGGGTGCGAGGATCATTTTGCCATCTTGTAGACCCCCCACACAAGAGTTTTTGCAAGATGCGAGATGGCATTCGCGAAGAGAACTCCTCGCACGGCTCGCAAAAATCTCTCTCTTTCTCTCTTTTGAGGGGGAGGCAATCACTGATAAATGTACTTATCTGTGTGTGTGACTGACTATAACCCACATTTTGAAGGCTCCTTTTCCATGGAACTGTCAATGAGTCAGGTGTGTCCACAGTCACATGTAAATACATGTAGTCGACTTTAGGTGAGGGTCTAGGGAGTCAGAGCAAAAAAAAATAATAAAAGATCCCTTCACAATTCATTGGGTCCCTATTGTGTGTGTGGTGTAAGGGACTCTCGGCCTTATCAGTACACATGCAAGGAGGGAGGACTGTATTAGAATTTCTTTTATTGAATTGTACATAGCTATGTAAAGTGCACTAGAATGATATGACACTGATTGTTCCATCTGAAAATGTACACAAAAGTTTGAAATGGATCTCAAATGTTGATTTTTGAGAAAATTGCAGGAGAACAAATTTTTTATTGGTCTTCGGCAAATATTTGACAATGAAGAGGAGGATAGGGAGCTGTGTAATGATATGTAATGTGGGGAAAACAGATATGTAGATGTGTACTTGACGACAGTAGAAAAATGATTTTGATTGGACAAGTTTATTTTTTAAACCCTTCTTCCTCTCGACATCCTTGTGTGATGTAAAAGTTGGAGCCGGTTAACCATCATTAATAATGAGGTGGGGGGAGTTAAGAAGAGCGGCACAAACTCATGGTCATGTACGTGTGTGTGTGTGTGTCTGTTGATTATTTGCAAGTTTGGACTCTCCAGCGGATTGGTTCCCCGTCCACACACACAGCACACAGTTTGTTGTTGGCATGGACGCTGTTTGGTTGCATTTGCCTTTTTTTCCTCTCTGTCTCTTTTGGCGGTTGACTGCAGGCTGGCGGGTGTTGAGGCTGAGAGAGAGGGAGGAAAAGAGGAGGATAGCAACAATGAAGATTGGAATGTAGGTAGATGTTACACATCTTTAATGTAATTTCAAGATGATGATGCTCTGGTGGTGGTGGAGCGGGCTGGTGTGAGGGAGAATTTTTGATTTAGTTGATTTTCTTTTGTTCCTCTCATTCATTCATTGGAATGTGTGTGCATACACGTGTGTGTGTGTGTGTGGTGGACGAGGATGAGATGTATAGTAGGTATGATGTCGAGTTAAGGTCATATTGTTCGTTAGATTGTACAAAGTTTTGAATTGAACATTGGACGCCAAAATCCTTCTCTCAACCAATTTTCTTTCCCTCTCTCTCTTTCTCGTCCACACACACACACGCTCTGTTGTATGTATGAGCATCTTACCGGCTTCTTTCCGTGACGGCTCTTCTCTTCACTTACACTCTTTTCTGCTATTGTCAAACTGAAGTGGTGTCGTCATTCCTCAAACTGGACCGGCGGGGTGTTTTACTCCGTGTGCAAATTCCCTCCAATTTTATTGTAAAAAGTGTCATTTTCACACTACTCCGTGCTAATTTCGTTGTGTGCGTTTTGGGAGCATTTCGCGAAATAATAGCTGAAGACGTGGTTAGCAAGGAATTGGTGTAAAATTTTTTGAATAGAAACTTCCATCATCATCCTTTTTATTATCCAGACTTGTGTTGTGGCGTTGTTTATTGTGAGGTATGACTTTGCCTTCTTCTTATTTTTGTAATTAATTGTTCGTGTTCCTCCCTTCCCCTTTTCCTTGTTCCCCTGTACTATAAACATTTTTGTGTACCATAAACCTTGTCGTCACAATTGGCTGGACTTTCTTGTACTTAAGTAATGGGAATCCGCTTCTCGTGATTAAAATGTTTGTGTCTTGTATTTTTACGTGGGTACAAGTTCAACATAGTTTTCAATAGATTCTCTCGGTATAAAATTAATTTGAAATGTGGGGGAATATAAATCGCAAAATTAGTTTTAAGCTCATTCAAGTCTGAACATCAATTGAATTTTAATTAATCGAAAAAATTATAGCGACATTCCCGGGTAGTGGAGGGTCACGTAGTATTTTTCTCTTGCCTTTCCTGACTCATATTTGGGACCTAAGAATTGTAATTAACGAGGAGAGTTAGTGAAGGTTGAAGTTAAATTGGATTGTAGAGAAAAGGGTAGTTCAACTAATTTGAAATTTAAAACTACATCCTGGTCAACTACAACACGAAACTAATTTAGTAGTGTGTAGTACAAAATGTGGATAAATGCTGACTCCTTGTTTCTGACCTTTCATTTTTCTAATTTTGCTTCTGTCTGCATTATTTTTTCTCCTCTGCAGTATAATGTCTGTCTGGATGTCTCTGTGCATGAGAAGTGTGCAAATAGTGGAGGATGAGATTGTGTGGTTGTGTGACGGAGTAGAGAGCGGATTTATGAATTTTGGCTGGCGTGTGTGTGTGAGATATATTTTTGAAAATGTAATTCAAGAGAGAGAGAGAAACAGGAGGAGGAAGGGAGATAAGACAGGCCGCTCATTGGTGTCTGATAAGAAGGACCCACACGGACAAAAGTGGACAGAGTGCCAATGTTGTGTTTGATAATTTGTGAGAGGCCTCCTCCTCCTCCCTCGTCAATTACTGATTGAGGACGGGGTTAGGACTACACGACCAATCCCCGTCCCAGTAAGTGACCTTACAAACGAGAGACCCTTTTTCTTTCCCCGTATCTCCTCGTATCCTCCTTTCATTTGTGCTGCTCCTCCGTCTTCAGTCAAGACTCTTCACACTCAAATACTGTCTCAACCTTTCCTCTCTTGGAGAAGAAACACACACACACACACAGAATTGTGTATGTATGTGTGTGTGGCAAAAGTAGAGGAGGATAATGGGTTGTTCATCCATCTATAATGTACATACTCAAAATAAGCTTTTATTCTGCACATCACCAAACGATGACGACGACGATGATGAGGCAGGCTGTGAGTAAACCAGTTAGCACACCATCCTGCTCTTCTAGTTTACTCTCTCTCTCTACTCTTACTCTAGAAAAACTATGTACGGATATCTTCCTCTCATCCATTTATACTTTGATTTCTGTTCACGACTTTTCACAAAAAATTGATCTACATTATTCACACCGACACTCACCTCTCTCTCTCCCTCAATCTCCACAAATCCTCATCCATTTCCAAATATTATATTGAGTCCCACCGAGATTTCCTTGCAATCCTTAGCCACAGTCGGTAACTCAGCTAGAGAAATCGAAATATTTTTAAAATCCTCCATTTTCTACGATCGACTCTTCCAACTTTCTTCATTAAAACTTAAAAATTAGCTATTATACTTTCAGCCTTCTTATCAAGAGAAGGTTTCAGATTTTTAGAATTTTAGAGCATTTTTAAGTTGAGTAGAATTTAATTCAACCCGGACATTCCCCTCCAATCATTTTTTGATGTCCATTAAAACTGTACAGTCCAGTCAGGCAGTCAAGATGGACGGGAGGAGGACATGAGCGTCTGTTCATGAGTATCTTTTGAATTATATGACATAATAACTCTCCACTGCTATACAAAGAAAGGAGGGAAGGTAGAGTAGAAAAATGTATGAAAGAGAGACGAAGGAGACAGACGTTTAGCTTCCAGCATAATATATGCTTGGAATCCTCCTAATGCCTCACAGACACACACAACACACACCACACACACAAGAAAACATGACATAAGGAAGGAGAGTGGAGGGTAAAAAAATTGCACATGTAATGTACACGTATGACTTAACGTATTGTCAGTTGTGGTGAGTCGTTGCTGAGATGGTGTCTCTTGTGTTGTTGTCTACCCCTACCTACTCCACTCAACTCTAGAGTGGAGAAGCCGTGTCTGCCCTGCTCCCAGGTACAGCCAAGGAAAAGTTGAGCAGAGTCCATCATTCCTCTACGTTCATCTCCAATGTATTTGGGAGGGAGGAGGAGAAGTCAGTTTCGAGTTAGTTGCATGTCTGGGTTGCAGCTGGCTGCACTAATGTTTAAAAAGAAACATGTAGGCGCTCACACAAACACCACACACACACACGCTTTACTTACTCACTTATGTTCTGTGTGGTGCGGTGTGGAAGAGTGGAAGAGTTGCAAAAAAAATTGCATCGCAACTCTGTATATTGTATTGTGCAGTCTCATGTTGGCTGTTGCAATTTTATATTGAACTCTCCTTCTTTTCTTACCTCCAGGAGCTCAACCACTCAGCATATGCTCCTTGTACACACGTACACACACACAAAACACACAGACAGAGAGAGGGATACATTTGCAAATCCCTAGTGCAAACTGTACAGACTGTGTATTTGGTAAATATGTATATATTCCGATTAACTCTTCCACTTTTAATGCCCATTGTACTTACAATCAGCCTACAGCCTAATATATCGTGTGTGTGTGTGTGTCTACTGTGTAAGGGATTATCGTCCTGGATCAAACGTCCAGGATGAAGGCGGCATAGTTGTAAAATCCAGTGGGAATGAAATTTTTCCTAGACAGTCTTCTCTCTCTCTCTCTCTCTCTCTCTACTTCCCATACAAATCGCACACTTAACATTTTTATTCTTTTTCCGAAGAAAAGAGTGTTAACTTTAAAGAGGGATCGTTTGAAGGAATGAAATATTTAAAAAGGATTATACCTATAATTTTTTTGTAAACTGTTCTGTCTGCAAAGAGAGTTTCTACTATGTGCATTTTTATGGAGTCGAGTCTCTCTCTCTCTCTCTGCCCTGTCTTCGCCCTTGCTCTAGACAGATCAGTAGATATGCTCAGACAAAAGCCTGTCTTATTTTATTCTGTTCAAATCTTTCTTTCTTTCTCTCTCTCTACAATGCGCCCAGTAGACAGTATCACGAAGAAGGTGAGGAAGATGAAGGAGTAGAAGAATGGACAATGAGAATTGCAACTTTTTTTGAGAACTGCACTTGCACTGCAAAAATTGCATTGCATTGGCAACTTTTTGCATCGTTGATTTTTTGTTCTCTTTCCCTCTCTCTCTCTCCCTCTCTGTCTGTCTCTGTCTGGTTGTACTTATTACATATTAGACTGACGAGTGGATGGATACACAGGTATTAAAAGTACGGAGAGTATCCTCTGTCTGAGTGTATGTGTGTGTCGTGGTGATGGTGGTGGCATTTATTTAGTAAATAAATACATAATAAGCTCAGGTAGTTGGGGCGAATAAACCAACGACCATGAGTTAGCATGAGCCCCAGAAATGAGACTTCTTCTTTTTAGCTCCTCTCCTCTCCCGCGAACAAACACACACACACATATATATACACATACCAACATGTACATATCGGATGCTGGGGAGTTTAGCTGGGGTTACACTAACTGACTGTTCTATTATTGACTTGTGACGTCAGGATGGAGGAATTTTCATGGATCCTCATCGAATTGAAAAGAGAGGGAAATCCACAGACTTTTGTATCTCTTTCTCTCATTAATATTTCGGACATATATCTTAATTATGCCTCTCCAATCCACATAGTCGCTTTCAAGAATGTGCAAGAATTGTCACTTTTACAAAAGAGAGTGGAGGTGAAGGAGGAAGAGCAAATATTTTGACTGATCCCAACTCCTGGGGATATTCTCATTAAATATGAAGACCGTCATTCTAAAACTGTACTTCGTGGTTAATTGTCTAAAAAGAGAGAATTTTGAGACTGTTTCTGGTTGGAAGCCCATGCGCTGGGTGCATGATCTTCCCTTCTGTTGAGGTTTTTTGCCATGATATTAGCAATGGAGCGGGATAAATGGAGAATTTCCAGTGTTTGTTAAAACCTCTTTCTCTGTGTGTGTGTGTGTCTACATTGATTTAGATCCAGACGAGGATTATTCATTAAGTTTTACGTGTGTGGATGTGTGTGAAGGAAAGTTCGAGCATGGAGAGAGGGTTGGTTTCACAATTGGCTCTGTGTGTGTGTGTGATAGAGTCTTTGTATTAGGCTGGCTGTGTGGATTGTGGATGATGGTATAATGGCGGGTTGATGAACATCTCAGACCTGCGTGTGTCTCTTTTCCCCTACTCTCTCTCTCTCATTCTCTCTTTTCGATGACTGCAGCCAGCCAAAATTTTCCAGGGAGGGAAGATGAGGAGCCACAATATTCCTTGTCTTGTTGACTAAGAGGGGGAGGGGGAGGAGGAGAACAAGGAGCTAAGTTGGCTAAAATTTATAGTGTTCAAAACTTGGGACTCTCTCTCTCTCTTTAGTACATTCTACAGTCGAACTGAGGCTCTCTCATTCCAACGAGAAATTGAGATGATCATTATTGCAAAGTGTGCATATTCACACAGAGAGAGGGAGAGTTTGTGTGTCTGTATTTGTAGTGGAGTGTTAGGAACGTTGGCTGGATTGTCTATGTGACTTTATATATATTTTCTCATCCATTATCTTGAACGTATCTCTAACTTCCCCTCCTCTCCTCTCTTCTTCTTGATAGAGATAGAGACTATGAGGGTGGTTGGTGGATTTGAAGGAGTTCAACCTCCCCTCAAATGAATCCATTACTCCTCTTCCCTCTTCTTCTTCCCCTCCTCCTCCTCTCTGACTCTACAAAATGCCAAGTCAATGTGAATTTTCAAATTAAATTTGTACACTCCATTTCAATCCTAGGATATCATATCATACGGTTTTCCTTGGAATGTCGTGTACCCACACAAACACACAAACACACCTCTTATTATGTAACGTGCCTGTTGTGGCATATAACTGTTCAACTTGTGACAAAATTATATTACTTAATATTGTACTGCACATATCGACGCTTGGTGGGCGATCATGAACCGTCATTTTGTTTTTAATTCCAATTATTGCCAAGTATCCAGACAAATGAGAAATTTGTCTTTTTCGAAAATATGTCTTTGGCGTTAACAATAAAAAAATGGGACGTAGGTTGATCAATATAATTTATTTGTGCTTATTTTGTATCCCATGTTATGTAGGGATAAAATGGAGAAGACATACGAAGTTCATAAGGGAACCCGGACAAACAAAATGACATTTTTTCTGAATGGGTGTCACTCACAAAAGAGTGAAAGTGAGAGAGATTGAAAAACTATGGAATGGACGAAGTACGGACAAATTTAATCCAATTATTCACAATTTTGACATTTAATTTTATTATTCAATTTTATCATTTATTTTCATTTGATTTTCTATTCTTATTTTACAGACGGCCGTAAACCGAAGGATTCCTCCACCACTAATTAAAAATATCCCTGTCCTTTGTCCACCCCCATTCAACAATTAAACAACAATCCACTACAGCCGAGAGTTGTCGAGAGAGAGACTTGAAAAGGAGCTAAGGAAAAGGAAAAGAGCCTTTTCAAGTCTCTCCATCAACTTTATATTAAAAAGTAATTATTGCGAAAGAAGAAAAAGAACTTTTATATAAAAAATTTATACTGACTTGAATTCTTCATGGATGTTCATGTCAAACAAGGGTGGGAGGGAGGGACGACAATGGTACGAGTACAAGTATAGAAAAAAAATCTATCAGACAATTAATGGATGTAAAAGAACAATCCAGTTTCCATTTTCCTTAAGTAGAGTTGTGACTTGTCGTTGACAAGTTGATTTTTTTTCTTCCTCTCTCCCTCTCTCTCTCTTTTGAAAGTAGTCGAGTAGTGGTAACATGATACAAAAATAATGCGGCTATCGATAGAGTGAAAAAGTTATTCGATTGTGTGTCATTCTTTATAGATGGTGAGTGAGTGTGTGTGTGAGGGTGTGTGTGTGGGGAGGAGGAAGGAGTCAAATGGAATATGGTTCGGTTGTGGTGATTCGAGATTTATGGTTTATTACATAATATCCACATGACACTTTTAGTTTCAAAATCCGTCTTTCAATTATGGTGGTAATCATTATTTCTCTCTCTCTTAATCTCCTTGTCCCATTTCCATGCGAGTAATTTTACTCCAATTTTCAAATTTCCAATACAAGAACTCTTCCACTTGTCATGTTCTCACTCTGCCGGTTTTTCAAACTGAAGGAACTACTACTGTGTGTACGTGTGTGGATGTGTCTGTTTGGATTTATTTTAAATTACATAAAATTCTTGAGGTTCGAATGGTAATGGTGAGGAGGGAAATGCTGACAAAGCATCAATATTATGATTTGATGACGAGGATAAAAATCCAGGCATCTGAGATTTTTAATGAGATGTGTCCAGCTCTTGGCTATCATGAATTAATATTTTTTGCAATATGTGTGCTAAACATACATACATTTTGATGGGGATGTGTGCAAATCCTTGTTTCACATTTACATAAGATTTGGATCTGAGTTAAAGTATAATTATAATGGTTGTCAGAACAGTAGTTGAGTTGCAGACTTATCCTCCTTCTCCTCCAGCTACTCGTCTTGAATTTTCCTCGTGATGCGTTTGATCGTGTGATGTGTGTGTGTGTTACTCTGAGTTGTGTAAACGTCCACTGTGGGATACCCAGAATGATTTTTGATGGGGCCGTACATACATTGTTGAGAGGTGCCCTGTGAATGAGGGAGATAAAATTTTATGAGGAATCGACTAATGTTCCATGTTTGTAGGATGAAGATGATACGAACCCCCCATGCCGGGACAAGATTAAGGACTAAACTGAGAATTTAGTCTCTCTTTTCTTTTATTAAAAGGGTAATCACAGAGAAGTATGTATGAGGAGGATTCTCCTTGGGAAAGTTGTCGTGGTGTGTGTGTGTGCTTTGTGTGGTGACAGGAAAATTGGATAGCCCTATCGACTTGGATTTCTATTGTACGCACGTGAGGAGGTGAGGCCAGGGAATCTAGGGACCACCTGGGCTGCTCTATTGAAAAAGGGTTTCTTCAAAATCCTCCAGTGGAAATTCCAGGCAAACCTTTTAACTCTATGGAAATTTATTCTGTCGTCACTCACAGACACACACACACTCGCTACATACACACCTCCCCTCCTCTCTCTCTCTTCTGTCTATAGACTACAAGAAAACTTATAGACTCTGTTCTTCTACAAACATCTACACTTTACAACACTCTTGTGTCTTGTCTGTGTTGAGCTAAACTCACTCATCAGGTTCGTCATCATGTATCTCTCCTCCAAGAATCTTCCAGACGTCAATTTCCTAGCTCACATCTACTCTTCGTCCTTGCTGTTCGTGTCGTCTACACTCTTTTATACCGTCTTCTCGAGTCAGTTTTCTCATCCTCCGTTTTTCATTTTCCAATTGCAGTGTAAGTTTCATCGATACAAATTAAAATACAGTCAAGTGACTGGATTATACCCAATTTTTTTTAAAAAGTTTAAAGAAATTTGAACCATTTTTTATCTTTCTTTTTGAAATTGTGAATTAAGTTAATTTATATTTAAGACAGAATTTATACTTGAATATTTTCTTGAATTTCTTGTATTCTTTCAAAAATTTCTATCTCAACAAACAGGATGCATAACAGAAGCCTGTCATTGACCTCTCACATTTTTCTCCTCCTCTTGAAGGTCACCAGATTTTACATTTTAAAAATATTTGACCTGGTGACTTGTATGTATAGCATATCCACATTTGACTCCCGTCACACATGCTTCAGAATGTTGTTGAAAGTACCTCTTTAAAATTTTTGAAACTGTAATTTTTTAAAAATATTTAAAATGTTCCTCTTGGCTTGACTCCATGACCTAGAGAGAGTCACCCTGAAAGTGCTGTGTGTTATTTTTAGTTCAATTGGCAGAGAGAGAAAGGGAAAGAGAAAGGAGGGAAGAATATCTCCAGTGGACGGTAGATTGAGAGTATAGTCTGGTCTATACAATGTGATCTTGGGGGGAGAAGAGAACACCTTTGAAGCAGAGAGAGTTGTACTTACACCGTCGTATCCCTCTCTCTCTCTCTCACACACACGGATGCTATGCTTCTGGGTTGGAAATTAAATGAAGCAAGCCCGGGGAGGTAAAAGGGTAACACCTCTCTTGTCTCCTCCTTGTCCGTCTGAGTTTCCGCCCCGCTCTTCTGGCCACCCATTCCATCCCCAAAACTTCGAACAATACCCTCGTATCGTAGTCCGATTTAGCGTCCTCAGTTCATCACCAGACTTTCATCTGGCTTCATCATCCACACACACACCACTTCCCTCCCCCTCTCTCCACACCACTCATACTACTACACAACTCTCTCTACGTGTGTCTATACACACACACTCTCTCACTCTCTTTACTCTACAATCTTTGTGAAACAATCCTCATCTGTTTTTCTTCCATCAAGGTTTTGCTCATCAACAAAATTCTTCAGCCACAATCCAATCTAATTTCATTTTTATAGTTGTGTCTGTGTAAAATTTTGGTGAAAAATTCTCATCTTTCTTCTACTGTGAGTGTGGTCGATCTGTGTAGCTTTACTCTACTTTCTTCTCCAAATCTTTTTTTGTCGACAACAGTACGGAAGGAGTGTGTCACAGTCTGTCATCCTACACTTTGGAATTCAACATGAATTTAATTTGTGAGTTTTATTTCGACGGGAAAAAGAAAGAGGAAAAAAATATTTTATTCAAAAATTAATTTAGAAAGGAAATTTTTTTAAATTAGTCAGTTTTTTACCGGCCAAGGCTTTTTAATAAGTTTTATTAATTTTTAAAAAAAATACCCGACTTTCCAAAAAAGGATCCAGTGACTCTGTCTCACAGTGTGTTTCAAATCGGAGTGTTTTTGAGTGCCTTTCTCAGAAAATTAATATTGGAAGGAATATTTTATGGTGAAAATTGATGGAAATTACAATTGATGAATAATTTGGTCATGGAGCTACTAAACTTCCCTGTTTTCAAAAGCCGGAGGACTGAGAGTGAACTTGCGTTGAGGAGAGAGAAAAGTGGAGGGAGAGAGACGGTGAACTTTCGATCCGTCCTTTCGGGGTTTCTGTGGGAAAGCCGGGTTGACTCTTTCTCTCCCGTGCTCCTCCTGTGTCTCGGTGCGGGTTGACTGTACACACACACAAGACTCAATTACATGAACTGCACATCGTGTCATTGGTACGCACTGTAATTGAAGTTAACCTGACTTCATGAACCACTTGTTGAGGAATAGAACAAAAAGTTCTCTGTACAAACCCAGACAACGAATCATTTCCTCCTCCATTTTTATTAGTCATCATCCCAGTTCTCTCTAGTCTGTAATGCAGACTGGAGACCAAATTGTTTTTTCTGTTATTACTCCTCGTTGTCCCTATTGGGAACTACATGATCTCAAAAAATAAATACGATTTCTTTTATCAACTTTTTGATTGGATTGATACACTCTTCCAACTAACTAATTACACTCTCCTCTGCTCTGTGCTAAACTCTACTCTTGTAAAAATTTGTAATAGTGATTATCCTCTGCTCTCTGATAAATTCTGTTGCATGCAGTTTGAATTTCCTTTTATTGAATCCGAGACTACTATTACTACTACATGTACTCGAGAGAGTACATATTTTTTTCAAAAAATTGTTCAAGTGTTCTCTTTCACACATTATACATTACACACACACACAGTTTTCAATACTCTCAACGTTCAACATTTTTTTTAAAAATGGTGTTTCTCGAAGTTACACACAGTACACACACACACATCAGTGAATTTTGATTCCTCCGTGAAACAAAGTAAGTTGACATTTGATATGAGGAAATTTGAAGTAGTCATTTTGTGTACGCTCTGTAATAATTGCGTGTATGTCTTTATGAGAGAATGGGTTTGAGCGTGGCTAATTATGAATTCTTACGGTTGTAAAGTGTTTAATTTCATTCATACTACTTTACTCTCGGTGGATGATAATTGTACACGTGTAAGGGAGGGATATATATATATTATATTGTGGAGGCAAGATATGTTGGGGGGTATTACATAAGATTGTAATCTTATCTTAAACTTTATGACAGCCTTATCTTCCCATTGAAATCTTTTATGAATTGTAAGTGCCTCTCTCACTCTTCCTCGTACACATTAATTCACAAAACGGGCGCTCTTTTACGTGGACTTTACTACTTACTGAAAAAAAATACTCGAGAGAGAGAAGAAACAAATTCTGAATCACTGGGGCAAGTCTCTGCCATTTTATTCTATTATTATTTTCAAGTGTCGTTTCCAGAGTTAGTTGAACGATAGGAGAGAAGAATGTAGATAGGATGAACCGTTTTTTTGTCAACGTTTTTTAAATGAATAAAAAAGGTTGGCCCTGAAGGCCATCGTCTTGAGATAGATAAAATTGTGAGGAAGAGAAGGGAGAGAGACACTCGAAGGGGTCTCTTGTAAAAAAAAGATTTATATTTTGAAATGGCTAATTTAGGGACTGAATGGGACAGACACATGGAGTGTGTTGTGTGTGTGTGTGGAGGAATGAAAATCAACTCATGCCGTGAATATTATTAACCGGATTAGCAGATTAGTCATAATTGTCTTGTTTTGTGTTCCGACTCTCTTCATTTAAATAACAATGTACAGTTTGGACTGGGCCGTGCGGTGCCATGGCACAGTGGCTTGGCTTGCCATCCCGGCTGAGCTTTCCTACCTTTGTAAAAGTGACAATGTGAGTACCTGCAACAACAGTCATCCTCACTGATAATGTATACATGGCAGACTTATTTACATCCGTTGAAAGGGTTACTTTGTGTGTGTGTGTGTCATTAAGTACCCTCCATCCCGCACACACACTCACTACACTTTATTCAAATTGAGAATGGAAAGGTAGACACAGGGAGAAAAAAGGGATGACTTAATTTCATTCTGTTATTAAAGCTCAATTACGAGCTTTGTTGATCCTCCTCTTCTTTCTCCTCCTCCTCTATTAAACTAACTTTCATTCATTCTTCGTCTATCTTTCTATTAGCATACAATTCTAAAGTGTACAAATGATGTGGTTCGTGTTTTGTGGTTAATTGTCTGACTTAACAGGGTTTTTCCTTCTCGACTGAAGTCAAAGGAAACAAAGTAAGGGAGTCGGAAGTTTTTCTCGTTTTTTCTTCAGGATTCTAAAAATCAACATTTCACTGCCTTTAAATCTACTGTACTCGGTACTCAGATTCACATCGTATTCTACAATAGGATTCTAAACTCAAGTGTAATTTAGTTTCTTAAATTTAATTTCCAATTTAAAACTCAAGGCTTCATTTTTAAAAAAATGAAATGTTGTGAATAGAGAAAGCCGTTTCCACACTCATTCGTAGAATGATTTTCAAATTTATCGACTCTCATTCTGAAAATCATTTGAATACACGTATTTTGTTTAATTCATTTCTGAATGCATAGTCCATTGGTAAAAAAGAAGACTGATTCGTAACTGGAATTTTGGAAGAGGCTAGACGTTAGACTTGTGGGACAAACAATTTTTTGTGTGGTAATTCTGACTAGAAATTGTGTTAAGTGTAATTGATGTGGATGGGTGGGTAGAGATGAGAGCTTTCACATGTGAATCTGTAGTTGGTTGTGTATGGACCGACCGTTGGTGTACTCATAGGATCGTCTAGTAGAGAGGGAGAGAGTAGTAGTACATAAATCAATTTTTCATATGCGTTTGTGAGTGTGTGTGTGGTGGAACAGTTGAGACTTGTAATGAGGCTAGAGTCGATCGAATGGATTGAGACCTACACACACAGTATCTATAATGTAAAAAGTTTGAGCCCTTCTCATCTCTTGCTCCTCTCTTTCTCTCTCTCTCCCTCTCCGTGTGTGTGTGTCTCTCTCTCTTATCTGTCGACATGAGTTTTTTTGAGGCCGCTCTGCCACGCTTCCCAACTGTGCAAGTTCCACACACAACTTGTTGTGTGTTTTCGTTTGCTCCACATAGAAATTATTATACTATCATATTAGGGACTACATACTAGACTCTCCAACATGTAAATGTGTCACTATCTTCTTCACGTCTGATTGGCCCCCTACATTTTCTGCGTTTGAAACTTGAATAACACATTTTCCCAAAAACACCCTACCGTCTCTTCCAGCTTTATCAAAGAAAAATCCTTCTTCCACGAGCGCTAGACTCTTCTTCTTGTGTGGACACTCTGTCCCATTTCCAGCAGCTTTTTCATAGAGAGGGAGAGTGTGTGTGTGTGTGGAGTGAGTCTGGGTGTTTAAGTGAAAGATACACAAATAGTTTTACGATTTTGTTGTGGATTCTACAAAGAAGGACGGAGGTGTGTGCGGTTTCATAAATAGTACCAAAATTTGATTGTAAAGTAATACTCTGGATGAATACATGAAGAGAAAACAAATTTAGTGACTTCCGTTTACAAGTGAACTGTGTCTAGAGTCAGTTTCCCTGGATCAAAATTTTGTAGAGGAGGAAAAGGAGAGGATTAATTTTCTCACAAAATGAATAATACCAATCCTATTGTCCAATCACATGTGAGTCATGTTAGTTGTGTTTGTACATTTGTACAGTCCACATACACAGTAAACAAAATCGGCTATCTATCTTGTCATCTTATTTTATTGTGAAAAAAACGTCAATGCAAGTCCAGCTGACTGTGTGTGAGATGGGGATGAAGTGAGTCTTCTTTCCCTTACAAGATATACAGCACACAGTCAGAGACTATGAATTGAGAGAAGTTTTTTAAAAAATGTGAGGTTCGGATATTTTGGAAGAATTATTTACAAATGTATTTATAAAGTACACGTTGTTGTTGTATAGTCGGGGTATTGTTGGGGGTTTGTGGGAACTGTATAAAAAATGCAGGAAATGTATCTTCTAAATAATAGAAAGAAAGATTTGGGTGGCTAGGCTAAAAAACCAATAAATCTCTTCCGCAGGTATGTCTGTGTCCCCCCTTCCGTAGCTGTGTACCCTTGGTTCTTATACTCAGTACAAGGGACTTTATTCGAAGGAATATGTACGTACACAGATCTATAGGTATGTACGGGATTGGATTCATTTTTTAATTCAGTCCCCCATATCCGTAGACTGGGATATTTTGGATGTTCCGAGTTGATTTTTTTTAAAAAATGGAATAAGGAAAAATGAAAGGAAAGACATGGATGTCCGTGGTTCATGTTGAAGGAGATCCGTTCTGAGCTCAGGATATAGTTTTAATGATACTCCCTACACAATACGTACATGTGTGTGTAGAGGGATCTTTGGAGATCATTTCTTTTGAGAGGGAGAGGAACGGCCCAGTCCTAATGTTTTTACAAGTTGAACGTTTTTTTATGAGTGTGACAAACAGAGGACTTGTCAAAGGAACTCAAATTATTGGTACGTATCTGTCATGTTCCGAGTAGAATAATATTTTTTAAGCTTTTTTGTCTCCCTCCCTCCTCCCTTCCTCCTCCTCTTGTAATGTACTTGAGCCATGTAACCTTCAGGAAGAGAGACAGAGTCCTTTTTTTTACCGTATCGTTCCTTGAACCCTGAGATGCCTTCCACACAAACACACACACACAGATACATGATAAATTTGACGCTCCGTCCCTTCCACACTCCGTTATATGGGCACGTTAGGGCACGGCATAAATTCTTACATAAGGAATTGTCTAGTGACATACAGACCCTTATATTGTAGTTATATGTGTATACTTGTGCTAGTGTACTACGTGTGTGAGTAATGAGGAAGACGAACAGTTTCTTGGCCTTACGTAAGACGTTCGTAAAAAGACAGACACTCTGGATGCAGGCTTGTTTTTTTAAAAAAAGAATCCACCTTGTTTTGATGATGTGTGTCGTCCTTCCGTCCTGTACCTGACCTGCCTTTCCTTATTCTTGTGTATGTACGTTGTACACAAGTAAGTGAGGAGGATGAATGTTATCATTTACACTAAAATCTTTTTTAGCTAAAATAATATTGATAAGGAATCGTAAAAAAACCTTTTTATTTCTGCTTGTCACTGGAGACCCTCCTAATTATGACCCTCGACGTTTTTCTTCCAAAAATTAAGGGGATTGACTAGGAATAGGCGAGAGAGGTCAAAGCACTGGACTTTAAGTTCAAATTCCTGTTTAAACAACAACAAAACTAGGATCTTTCTGAATTTTACTGTTTCAATATTGAAATGCGTAATCCTCATATTTTTTAAAAATTTATTCAAATAATACATTCTTTAGTATTTTATTTGCCTTCATTACAACTTTCCATCTCTGAAAAGTTCTTGTTCCACAGAATTTGACATTCTTTCTTAATAGCTTCCAGTTTTTTTATCAGGTACAAAGTTTTCTATTATCCGGAGGAGACGATTCATTAATTCAGTTGAATTGTTTGGAATTATCCTCAGTGTACATTTTTTTGACTGCTTTTTTACTCCCGAATTTTTTATTTTCACTCTGAGGTTTCTTCTCCCAATCTTTTGTATCCTTATTTTTCTTTTTAAACAAAGTACAATAAAATATTGTAATTTTTTAAACATCCCATTCCCTCCCCTTGATAATTTCTTGTTCCACATCATACATAAGTATATCCTCTCAATCTCAATCTCCCCATCACAGGATAGAAAAGAAAGGAGAGGAGAGGAGGGGAAAGTTGTGTGTAAAAAACTGTATGAAAAATATTTTTTAAAAAAGTATACTATTTATGGGATCATTGCAGATTGAAGGAAACAAACCCAGGTGGGGATTCTTTCAGTGGTTTTGATTTTTTAAGAGAAAATCGTGGGAATTTACTATCCCTCTCCGCATCCTCAAGTATTTATTCTCCCTCTCTCTTTTTACACACACACACACACTCTCTCTTTCTAATCTGGTCAGGGTGAATCGGGGAATAGTTAAAAAATAAATAAAAAAGTACTCGCTCTAAAATTAGTTACAAACAGTATGTAAGTACATATACGTACATACACTCACGGCATCCTACAACCTTACAGGGTATAAGGAGGGGTCCTTCAGTGTGTGTGTCTCATTCCCCTACTCTCGCAAATCCTTACCATTTGTAAAGGGAAGAAGAGGGGTGCTAAGGTAGAGAGAGAAAAAGGTCTCCCTATATAAATAGACGTAGGACTACACACACACACACACCTATGTGTGTGTGTGTATGTAGTGGGATTGGGTCATAATCATCGTATCTTTTTATTCGGCACTCTTGGTAAAAAAGCAGGTGCCCAAAAAGATTTCTCTCTTAAAAAATGGAGAGAGAAAGAGAGAACGCACCCTCTCTAAAAAAGTTTCTCATCAGATTGCACAATGAATTCCGTGATTAAAAAAAGGTCAGACTGGTATTTCTCCCGTATACAATATATGCATTTATGTGGGGACCCTTACAGGAGTATCCCTTAGATTTTTGTACATTGGCGTAAAAAAGATGAGGAAGTTACAAGTGCATGGATTTTCTATTCTTATCCCTCTTCCACTTTATTCCTATTCCCCCTGACGTAGACTGGGTATTCCCCTAATGTTTATCAAAAATGTATTTATTTATTTTTAAGTCCGTAGTCCCCACACATTATTCATGGAGTCCTACTTTTTTACAAGATTTCGACCCAAAAAAAACCGTGTGAAAATATTTTCCTTCCTCTCCCCGGCTTTATTTCCGTTTTTTGATGTCATCCCAGCCGCAATGTATATTTTCTTTGGATGTGAGAGAGATGACTGTGAAAAGATTAATGGGGCCCGGGAGGAAGAGAGAATATTTTATTATGATAAGATTACAAGTAGCAGAGAAGAGGATTCATCCCATTTAATTCCTTTTAATGATATGCTATTAAGAGGGTAGTTTGGAAATGCTCCCAATCTGAATCACAATTACTTATTATTATATTTTTTGGGATACCTAAACTAGGAAAAATCTGAAGATTCTCTAAAAAAGGAAGGGACTTTGATTTAGTCGTCATATTCCAAAATAAGGCTCTTCTCTTATGTACTTTTTACTTCCTACTTTTTGATGGGGACCCTTCAGAAGAGAAGAGAGGGGGGAGGGCACTTCTGTGACAACAACATGACAAATTGTAAAAAAAAGAAGTTGGACCTAAGGTCTTTTTTTGTGAGGGGAAGAAAAAGAAGAACTTTATGGCTTCTCTTTCTCTATGGAATTGTGGAGATGGGTCAAAAAACTCTCCTTTTTTACTCATTGTCGAAAATAGAGGGAAACGGAGCATTCCAAACACATCTCACTCAGAGTATCTCTCAAAGTATATCAGAGCAGATTAGGGCTATTAGAAGGTGGCTCAACTTAAAAAGACATTGTCATTCTCATTTGGAATAGAGAGAGTGTGTGTGTGTCAGCAGACTCATTACACACAAACCGTTTTAGTTCCTCTTGGATTCTGGAGTGAGGAGGAAGGAGGAGAAGGTGAGGCTCTGCTTCTACGTTCTGTTAAATACATGGAGAGAATTACTCCGAACGTTTGGGGTATCATCTGTGCAGACACAACACACTTATATTTGTGGTTTCACTCTGACAACTCCAGAGAAAAAATCTCCTCCTTCCACATTACACACACTGAAGCACAGTCTGTTCTACATCTCAATCAAGACAAGTTGTTTATGGTTTGTCCTCATCCATCGTTCGGATCTTTGACCTTCTCCTCCTCCGTCATTCCGAATCCAAACTTTTTGAAAAATACACTGTGAAACTGTTTAAAATTTTACAAGATTATTCCGGAAAATCAAGGACCCTTTTCTGTGTCCCTGTGTCATTTAATATGTGTGTGATTTTGTATCTGGATTATTAATCCAATTTAAAATTGTGGATAGGATGTTATGAAGGATTCCTTGGGGGTCAAAAATGGGGAGAATGTGTTTGAGAAAATGATACGATTACGCGGAGAGGGAGAGGGGGGACTGTGAAGTCGTGAGGGACTTATTTCGGGAGTCGTTTGAGAGTTGATCACCTCTTTAGGATGCCTTGAGAAAGCACATGTAAATGGGGAGGGAAGAAGTCATGGTTTATTTAAGACTTTCCTCTGTGTGTCTCGGTGTGTGTATGTGTGTGTGTGGGGAGGATAGACGGTTTAAATCCATGGATGTTAGCGTGACAGTTGTTGAAAATCACGGATTGTGAAGTCTCAGGGAAATCTTTGTGTGTGTGTGTGAGGAGGAAGACTGTGAGCCTGTCACTGCCATATCTCTCCTTCTCTCCCTCCATTTGTCTCCTGTGTCATTTCCATTTCAATGCCTCTTCTTTTCTTCCATCTTTATCGTTTCTCTCTCCCACACATACAGACACATGTGTGTGTGTATTTATGTGGGTGCATTCCAGTGCAGAGCTGTGGTAGAGAAATCCACAATTTTTACTACTGTTTGGTATTTAACTTTTGCTCTCAACCAAAGAACAAGAAGAAGGAAGAAGAAGGGAAAAAGTGTGGGGAGGAAAAGCCAACATTTCTCTTTCCTTCCTCCTCGTCTTGTTGAACAGGGTCTTTAATAGTCAGGGAGAGTTACATAATAAGCTGTTATAATGTACAACTGCCGTGTGTTACTACAGCGTGTGTGTGTGTTTGTGGATAAGATTTTTCTTTTGTAGTCCCAATCCTCCTTAATAGGTTTCCTCCAGAGTGGTTGCAAACATATGGGCCAAATGTCAAATTTAGTTTTTATTTCTTTGGGTGGGGGATATACCACGGCATGGCATGGCATGGAACCCAAGATCTCGAAACCAAAGGTCATATCCATGTCAATCTCATTTTTGTGGCATTTCAGTGTCAATTTCTCATGCAGGAAACTGGATGGTTGGACAAAAATTGGATCCCTCGTCTCCGAGGGGGAAATTGAATAAATTTATTGTGTTGGGAGGAGGAGGAGGGGAAGTCTGTTAAAGGAGAAGATGGACTGTCAAATAGTAAAGTGTTTCCCTTCTTCTCTTCCCCTCTCCTCTCAGATTCTCCCTTTTGAGACGAAATGACCCGGCAAGTTTCTTTTTAACTATCAGACGAGATGAAGGAGCTGAGGGTATTTAAAGGAGAAACCTTCCAATGTTCTTCATCCTTTATTCTCTCCCTCTCTCTCTCCACCTTTCTTCATTCCTCCTCCATTCAATCCCAATCTCCTCTGTGTAGAGAGAGTGTTTGTGTACTGTGTACCTACTATCAACTTGTAAAGTGATACGTTCTCCTCACAATCTCTCTCTCTCCATTTTCGAAGAATATTTTTCTCCCCAATTCTATTTTGGTTTGTGCTCAAATTGTTATGTGTACAGTTTGTGCTTCCAAGTCCAACTGCTGCTGTAATCTCCTCTCCTCCTCCATGGTTTAATTTTGGTGTTGACTGGTGGTGGCCGCTCACCATTATCAGAGAGAGTGTGTGTGATGTGATGTAATGGTCTATAACGGCCATCACCCTTTTATCCTCATCATTCAACCATCATCTGATTCCTGAGGAGGAGAAGGAGGTGGAAGTTTTTCTATTTTCTTTCTTCAGCCGGGTGGTGATGAAGGAGGAACTGAAGAAGAAGGAAATATTAAACCCCGTTTGTGGGAATTTCAACAATTGTCCTTTAACCGATTCAATCAGCTTCGCTTCCTTTTTTTTCACTTAATACTTTTTTATACCCTCTTCTCAATCTGTTTAGATTTTCTCTCTCTCTCTCCCATCTGCCCAAAACGTTAACTCTGGTAGATCTCGTATTCTTTATTATCCTCAAACTTTTTTACCTTTTATTCCAGAATTTTGTGTGCATGTGTGTGTAGTTAAGCTTGAGCAGTTTCAAAGACTGTTTGGAATGGGTGAGGAGAGCTTCCTCATTACTCTTTCTCCTTTTTGTATAAAGGCTTACAGGCTGGAGAGAGGAGGGTAGGACAATTCCAGTTTTTTAGTTTTTGTCTGAATATTTCGATGTACATGGCAGAGATTTTTAAAATATGGAAAAATTTGACAGTCACCATTCTTGCTAATGTACACGGGAGAGAGAGGAGAGGAGCTAAAATTTTGAAAATTATGGTAAACGACGAGCGTCCTGAAAACACATTGTAACTCTTTTGTGTGTTTGTGTGTGGCTCAATCGGTTGAATCTGTGAATTTCTTTTATGATGCTTATTATGGAGAAAAAACTGCATCTGCATCAGTACGTGTGCGTGTGTGTTACCAATACAAAAATTACAATGTGATGTATGATGCGGGTATGGAGAGAGAGAGAGAGAGAGAGGGTTGTGGAAAAAATGGTAGGTATTTATTTACGCTTCCTATCATTTCGAGTACTTCCTCGTTCTCCCGAGTCGAGTCGATGAGAAGTAGAAAGTTTTGTACCTTCATATACCTACACACACACACGGTGTACACGGGTTCAAACTAATGGTTCTTTCTCTGTGTGCCTGCATAGATCTACATAGTTTTCAATTGGAAATCTGAACACTTGTCTATGACGACTATGGTTCTGATCAATACACTTGGAGAAGGACTGACTGTGTGTGTGCGGCAGAATAAAATACACACACACAACTTTAAAAAAGGAGACAGAGAGACAAAGATTTTTTTGTTGGACAATATGAAACGTGCGCAAGCCTTTCAGGTGGAGATGCACAGAAAGAGAGGAAGAGAGAAGGACGGATAGAGTATTTTTTTCTATTTCTGAAGCGAGAAAAGCTTTTGATTGGAATCATTTTTCCAATCGAAGGGCCTTCGGAACTACAAAAGTAGTGTGTCTGTGTGGATGTATGCAGTATGGAGTAGGGTGAGGAAGAGCGCTGGTGCCCGGTTTGACGAAGGATGACGAAAAATATAGGTACACACGTATACGCACACAGGGAGAGATGAGGGAGAATCGAACGGGGTAAAAAATCAGCCAAATAACCCAAAAAACTCTTCTATTCAATACAATTAGAGAGAGAGGGGGAGAGGAGGGTAGCTGGGTCGGAGAGAGAGAGGGAGAGTAGGGCAGGAGGAGTAGTCACAAGTCTACTTATTATTATTATTGGTTCGGGTTGGGAGAGCAGACAGGGCAAAGGGGTGACGACGACTGGAGGACTGGGGAAAAAATGAAAAAGGAAATGGGACGCAGTGTGCCGTATTTTGGCACGTACCCCTTTCATAAGGATATGTGTGTGTGTGTGTTGGTATAAGGATTTGTATTTCAGTGAGGGATAAGGGGCATGGCCGGAGGGACAGTTGTGATGTTTAGGTCAGAGGAGAGAGAGAGAACATATTGATAGAATAGCGGAGCAGACGGAAGGCAACTCTTGCCTTCGATTCTTTGGGTACTACAATGTCCTTTTCTTTTTGATAATGTTGAACGACGTAAGGACGTGTGTATACTTACTGTCATTGGCATTTCGGTTTTGTGTCCTTTCTTCCCTTCTCTCTTCTATAAATTGTATGTACAATATTGTGTGTGTGTACTGTGTAGTCCCTTATGAATGTGTTTTAAATACTATACTGGACGAGGGATTATAATACGTATTGACGTATTTGATTCCTGTATGTATATTCCCCGGACTATTTTTGGTTGGTGACCGGGTAACTGGTGCTTGGTTGCTGGTAGGAGATAAGGCCAGCCTCTTCCTCACTCCTGGTGTATTTTATTACATATTCATAGTAATTATTTGTGAATGTTGAATATCCTCCTCGTTCTATTTACTATTTTTGTTGGTTGTGTGTTTCTGAACGTGTTTCCACGTTGTTCTTATTTTTATTGTAACATCCAACACACACATGCACACACACTCTCTCTCTTGGCGTTTCAAATTGCTCGCCTTTTTTCCAACTGCCGTTAATCATTCAATTATACTGTAGATGTAACCAAATGTGCAGACATTTTACTGTATTGACTTTTCAGGTTGTGATTGGATCACATTTTTCGGAGTTAGGCATCTGTAGTCGCTGCGTGTAACTTTCAAAGTTAGGATATAGATGCGTGTTTTACAACTGTGGACCGTTAGCTGTCTATAAATGGTAGTGGAGTGGATATAAAATTTTAGTCTAGATCGATTCCTGGTTTTGAAAGTTGGATGCACGACGTGTGTCAAAATTGGGATTTAATTGGAGTCATTAAATTTAATCAAATAAAAGGATTGGACACACACTTTTCGAAGGAATTGACTTGTCAAGTTGTAGTGTCTTTATTTGAGTGTAATAATGGGTTAGGAACCCTCCCTCCTCATGTGTGTGTGTGTGTACATTAGTTGGGAGATAAGAAAATATGTACACAAATGTGAGGGAATGACTCACTTTTTTGTGTTAAGTCATCATCATCAGAGGGAAAGGGTTGTGTGTAAAGAAAATGAAGGGGTCCTTGGACCCTTATCTTGGATAAGTATAAGTATTATGTTGAAAGTGATCATGTTACCATTTTAACCCTTTTTTGTCTATTTGTTTGTCTTGTAGGTTCCTTCTGACTCAAGGGATGTTGCTTTATCCGAGACTGAGGTGTTGGAGAGAGCCAGACCCTTTTTTTGGACAAATTACTGGCACGTGGCTACTCTTTCCTTGTTTCTCTCCAACTACAAAAGAGTTTTGAAACAAGTCCTTTGTATGTAAAACCAGAGGAAGACAACTTTAGTACTACACAACACCCACAAAAAAATCTTTCAATGACGGAGGTCCTTCTTCGACCAAAGGGCTCATGTAATAAGTAATACGACTCACGCCATAATCCATAATATTCACATTTTATTATACATTACATCCTATCATTAGCACATTATTGAGCATGAACATTTTTTTCCAAAAAGGTTTTTTTTTCATCATCCCCCTTACCACTACTTATTTAGGTGCTATACAATTTTGTAGGCACTGTTTATTTTTTCCCCTGACATCAATACTAAAAGATAAGAAAGGAGACTCAGCATAAATATCCTACAGTAGAAAGATATTGGCTCAACTTGAAAACAAATTTTATCTTATCAAGCCACGAGTTAGGCCACCCACAAAAAAATGCTATTCAACCTACCATTTTTTTATTTCAGTGGTTACTGGTAGTTTGTCCATAGGAATGAACGAAAGAAAAGTGAGAATGATCTTCATGTAGACTATACAATAATAATTTTAATATTCGTTAACCATTTTTCACCCTCTGTTTTTTCCTAACGAGTGTATATATTTATAAAATTATTTTGTACTCGAGTCTCTTTGGCATGTAGAGAAGATACACTCTGAAGTTGTGCAGAGAAATTTTGTGGATTTTTGAAAATCAGTTTCTTCAGTACCATCCATCATTTTAATTTTATTCCAATTCATTTTGATGATAAAGTTGTTTGTACATGTGATTCCAGTGTGGACGACTATAAAGATTGAGAATTTTACTAGTACAAATCCAGATTTGAAAAAAATTTATTAGTAATTTTTATAGTCTTTACTGGACGAATGAGTAAAAAAATTCTCAGTCTTGGATGGTTGTATTAATAATGAAATTAATTGGACTGTACTCTGTATAAAATATAATGTAATTAGGATACATAATAATAATTTGCTGCCTCTGCTCTGCTGCTGATGCCTCTGTTGTTGGTGATGACTGGTGTGTGTGGGAATGGAGCTATAAAAAAACAAAAAATTGTCTCTCTAAAAATTAACTTTTAACACAAACCCGTAGAACCGAACTTGTGTCATCTCGACTCACAAGTTAGGTAAGACGGGTCTACGTTGAAAAGTTATTATCACAAAAAACGGTCACGTTTTACCACTCAAGTCAGCCTTGAGGAAAACCGAAATTTCAAGTCAAAAAAAGATTTTATTATTATCATTTGTACTATTCATTACATTTGTCATGTCCTATATTTATTATCGTTACATCTCATCCTGTCTTTCTCTCTCTTTTGATGGGATTTTTATTATTTTGAACCAATTTTTTTCTCTTTCATATTTCACATTTTTGTCCTTTATACACAGATTACTCATTTTCTTAGGCTGGACAAAATTACTGCTAAATGGCTGTGTGACTGTACCACAACAACAGAAAAAGACAACGAAATATTGGACACACACTACTACTATACTAGATGCAAGCTAACTCACTAATTTTTTACAAATTATAATTTTACAAAATTGATGGTGATTAACTAATTGAGGTGTGGGGGTGAAGAGTTGTGTTGTTTGATGGGGGAAGTGCTTTTAACATTAGGGTGTGGTTTGCTGATGTAATTTTGGAGGGGGAACATTTTTATCATGTAAATTTATTTTGTGTAGTCACATTATTCATCCTATTTATGATGATAACAGTCCAAACGAATGGAAATGGAAGAGGGGTAAATTAGTCATAATTTTAGGACGCACACAGCTTGACA
This sequence comes from Pygmarrhopalites habei, assembly GCA_009870185.1. Classification (NCBI taxonomy): domain Eukaryota; kingdom Metazoa; phylum Arthropoda; class Collembola; order Symphypleona; family Arrhopalitidae; genus Pygmarrhopalites; species Pygmarrhopalites habei. The sequence continues at coordinate 10,569 of WJFB01000648.1, read as the reverse complement.
AAATTGATAAATTTACTAATAATTTAATGTTCACAAATCCTCACGCATTTACTTTGTACAATAAAAATTACAATAACTAACTGTCCTTATTAATAATTTTGGTTTTCTGTTTGTAAATAATTGCACATGTAACTAGGGTGTATTTTACAAGCTTCCACAATGACCGTCTCATCCGTTCCATGTTTTTGTGCATTTAACTTGCTTCTTCCCCCGTCCAATTTTCCCAAAATTCTCATCCCTCAAAAACTTATTGGATGACAGGAGTACAAATGTGTGTAAGTGATATGTATGCGTGTAAAGTAGAATAGCATAATTAGTGGAACACTGGATTAATCGTTTCGTGTTTTATACTTAAGTGTGTATCTGTGGTCTTAAATTAAAATGTGTGTTTTGAATAAATCCTGGTTTTCTTGTGAATGGAAAGTGTTGTGTCTTTAGAACCTGAATAAATCCAGATTGTCACGTAAATCTCATCCTTTTTTCATATTAATTTTTGTTTTGTCACATGAAGTGACCAAGTGTGATGCTTTTTTTAAAAAGTTATTGTCAATACAGTAATTAATCTGTTTTCTGCTTGATAGTCCCCTTCCTGTGTGTTTTTACCTCAAAAGGATTTTTTCAGATTCTAAAACCTCCAGCATTCATTGTCGCATAAGTACCCTGTCCCTGCACATCTTAAATTGCTTTGTACATTGTCGCTTCCTTCCGTCTTTTCCATTCTTAGTTTGAACCACATTTTATTGTTATTCTGTACATGTAGTTTACTATGAAAATTATAAATATTGACTTCATGTATGATGTATCACATTCTCTCTGTTTGACACTAGTCATGAAAAGTTGTGTAAAACCAAAAAATTGTCTTTTATATTATGTGTAGTAGTCGAAATTGGGGGAGGGGGAATGAGTGATCGAAAAAATGTACCCACACTTTACATAGTGTATAAGTTTTATTGTATGTTAAATGATTTATATTTTGTACAAAATATCTCTTGTATGTTTTTACAATGGTAAGTTTTTGCTGTTAATAATTATTTGACGTTACATGTTGGGGTGAAATGGACATACACGCACGGTGTGTACTTTGCTGAAAAAGTGACTACTACCTACACACACGCTCACATAGGGACTTGAAGAAGGGGTGAAATGTAAGAACACTGGAGAATTTCCATGAGATAAAAAAATCGTGATTGACGGTTGACTTGACGGTCTCGGTGTGAGGTAGTGGGTTGTATAGTTCAGAACTACAACCATTCTCGGCGAAACTGTACAACTTGCTAACTTTCATTGCGTTACTGTCATTGCAACTTTCTCAAAAAAAAACAATTTACAAACAAAAAAAATGAATTTCGTAAAGCAGCAAGACAAAACTGAACATCGGGAACAGAACTTCGTTTGTTTAATCAATATAATCTAAAATAATTCTTATTGATGTTGATTAGAACCGTTTTACAAAAACTTAATTTTCTTCTTCTTTCTTCCATTTCTTTGATGCCATTTTAATTTTTTCTTTCTGCTCAACGTTGCACCACTTTCTCTTCTTCTTTTCTCTTTCTCTATTTACCTGGGCGCTTGAATTTTGTTGCTTTCTTCCACAAAATTGTGACTCACTTCCTTCACTTCTTCTTTCTACTTGTTTCACAACTGTTGTCGTGCATGACGAGGGGGAAATCTACCTGGAATAATAATTTTCAATTTGTTCATTTCTCCTTTGACTACATCATTCTCAAATTTTTTCCGGATTTTTTGGGATGACGTTGGACATTTTTTGAGGACGGTGATTTAGACGGAGATTTCGAATCTCAATTTTGGGATTTTTCTTACTTTGAGCAGGAAAAGATTTGAAAATATTCATCATATACACTTTTTTGAATGACATTTTTGAATCAGATTTTTTTCTCACAAATCTATCCCTTTCTCTCTGTTTCTCTCTTCCACACTCTGTCCTTCTCTGATTAGATTTAAAATTTTATACGACCAATTGTTGATGAATGTACAAAACCAAATTTTGTAAATACAAATGTGTACAAAATCAATTATAGTTTACTATTTAATGGTTGATAAATTCTCAATTTAAGAATATGATAGTATAGTTCTTCCATCTCTAAACTAAATTATAAATTAAGTGAGCTAAGAATTTTAGTAGAAGTAGTTTCATTTTGAAGAGGGGAGAAGAGTGAATTAAAGGTGAAAGAAGAGTGAATAAAAACTCCACAAAAAAATGAGAGAAAAAAATGTGTCCTGCACACACTCTTGTCAAATTTTGAAGGACCAAAAGATACATTTTTGTAATTTTTATGAAGGACAATTAATTTGTAAATCAATTATTCAAATGCTTCTTAGTTTTTTGAAGTAGATTCAATGCGGCATATAATTACGACTAACGTGACCAATTTCTATTAGGTAGGAGAGAAGAGTGAAAGTGGAAGAGAGAGAGAGAGGAACAAAGAAGTACAAGTCTTGGGCTACCCTCATGAATTTTGATTTTAAATTGGAAAAAATATGAGAGGAAGTCACACATCAATATGCATAAAATGAATGTTACTCACACATGGACATGTAAATTATGAATGTACAGCCGGAATTTGATTTTCCCCATTCATTTATTGACGTCCTGCTCCACAGTCAATAAACTGTGGATTGAGAATTGATGGCTTAATTCAGACCGGTAATACTTCTGAATTGAAATGTAAATGTGTCCGTGTGTACAAGAATTTGTTTCCCTTTGAAAAAAAGTTATTTAATTTATTCACAATCTAATTATTTTGTCTCTCTCTCTCAGATCTTTTATTTAAAAGGAAAGAGAGAGAGGAGGAGGACTGGGATATTTAAAATGTATAATGTTATGCATGTATCAATAATAAGGCAACATATTATTTGTATCGAAATTGGTAAAATCAATGAAAGGGGAACCCTTTGAACTGAACATTACATTATTATGTGTAAAAGGCTGTCAGTGGGACTCACGTCTGAGAGAAACAGAGGGAGAGACTAGGGTTTCACAACCATCCTTTTTCCTTCTCTTTTGGGTCAACATTGACACCAACAACAAATGTACACACAAAAATAGCATTGTGTATTCGTGTGTGTGCGTGTAGAGTGTGCAGGGACTCACAGCCAGCCGTTGCTGATGGCCATACCTGATCTCTTCTCTCTCTCTCTCCTTGATGTACATTATAATGTAAATTTTTTATAATGCCCATACATTTGTATTTGTAGGTATATACATGTATAAACTCCTGCAGCCAACATGCAAATTAGATTCAATATGCAAAGTTCCACTTATGAGAGAGAGGGAGAAGGCAACACGTCAACCTTTATTATCCTAACCCTTTAATAGCCACACATCATCATCATACATACGGATACAAACCACCTTTTAGGATTGACGTTCCCACCTCTCCCACCTCCGTACAAATCTACCCAACACAACAGAGAAAGTGAAGAAGCACATGAGGAGAAAAGATTCCCAATTACCACTCATTTTTGAGACGCCAACGGCAATTTTTATCCCTTCTCTCCTCCTCCCGCCAGCCAGTCATCAAAATAGAACCTCCCAAACCACACACACACCACATACTCCTAACAAATAATTCTAAACTGATTCTTGGTTAATTATGTCAGTCTCCGGTGAGCATAAATCATTTTGTCTATTTCTTGGACTTTCCTCGTAAATTGTTCTTTCGCTTTTTCAAAAAAGGTTTTCGTCAACTAAAAGTCTATTTCGATTACAATTGCACATAAAAACAAAGCCAAAATAATTAGACAAGAAGTAGAATTAAAGAACGATTTAGGATTTTTGACACTTGATGAGAGATACCTCGATTCAAATTGTCAAAATGTGCATAGAAAATGTGGTCATTCGCATGAACCCATTGACAGTAAAAGTAGATGATAATGAATAGCATTTTAAAATACAAAATGAGGAGTAAATCAATGGAGATTGAATTTTAGGGAGAAAAGTTGGATTAGTCCTTTTTACATAGAGTGGTAAAAATGCTTTTTGGTGTCCACTCATCATGAAATACTGGGAAAAGTGTTGAGGCTGGTTCAGGACATTTACACGACACATCCTATTTCCGGTCCTCCTCCCAGTTTGCCCGTACATTACTGGGAATCTTTGTTTGTGAATGAAAATTGACTGTGCATGTGTGAGTGAGTGAGACATCGTGTGAAGTCTGGCGAATGTTCAGCTGGGAACCTCAAATGAATTTGCAACTTATTGTTTGAGTGTCTCATAAAAATTATTAGAGTCCCCCCTTTTAAAAATTTGGCTGGCCACTTGCACTTAACATTTGTGGATGTAGCATTTATGTGAGGACACACACACACTCTTTCTCTTGTGAAGAGACGATATTAGTCCATCAATTCGCAATAAATGTCAAGAGAAAAATGTTTGTCTGGTCAATTAGAAATTAATTTTGTTGGTTCAAATGGAGGTGTGTGGAATTATTTACTCAGGTAATGAACACGCGAGTGTGTGTGTGTGGCTGTAACTGACAATAGAAATAGATAGGGAAGGATACACAGTGTTCCTTTTTCTGCAGATTTTTAGATGGGAACATCATGATTAGAACATACAATGAATGGGGGAAAGAATGGAATTGGCAAATTTTCAATAATATTCATTGAATGCTGTATGTATGTACTAGAGAATTACCAAATGAAAAGACACCACACATTTTTATAGGCGAGTCAGGTGAGACAAGTGGGAGGACAATCCATCTCAATTTTTTTTGAAAACCGTTGATAATTCTCAATTAGAAATTTTGATTAAGTCGTTCACTCCAACGACAGAATGAATGCGATTCGTGAGAGTTAATGACGCTAGACAAGACAGATTGTTGGTTAAGGAGATTTTGATCAGGTACGGATGAACATAAAAAAGGGAAAATGTTGATATGTAAACACATGGGATCAAAATTAAGACAACTTTCTAATTCAATGGCTTTGGAAATTTCATTTCCATATATAAACTATTCAATTTTATAGTTTGAAAGTTGTGACTTTGACACACACACACCTTTACTGAGAAATCATTTTACTAAAAAAAATTTGGTCAGGATAGTGCCATGTCCGCAAAATGATTAGTGGAGTACATATAAGTCAAATTGTCTCTCTCTCTAAACATCCAAGTCTTCTCTCTCATGCACACAATCATTTAATTCACCCCACCGTCATTCATATTGTCATTGTAATCGAATTAAATTTTCTATATACACTCACTGGTTAAGACCACTACCATAATAATATCCCACTGGTACAGTTCTACCATTTAAATACCCGCAAAAAGCCGATTTTTTACAATCCTGTCCTTCCACCAAATGTTAATTGTGTCAGGTCAAAGTCTGAGATGACCAGGAGAAAATTTTCATCTGAATAATTTGAAAGGGTCATAAAAAATTAAATACATAACTAATGAATACGTGTGCGGCACAAACTGTGAGCGCGTATGGTCATGAGGATTCCTTGTTGGTGGAAGGAAAAGAAAGGAAGTTAAAAGGAAAAGTGTCCACCAACCACACATTATTAAATGCAAAAATGGTTTCATTTCTCTCATAGCATTTTACATTGACGTGTGTAATGTCTGGAGGGTTCAACTACATTTTCTTGTTTCTCCATCTGTTCAATTCACTTTTCTTTGCATGCTCACTCAAAGTCACCCCTCTTCATTCTCTCTATGCAGTCTGTCAGTCATTTCGTTTGTATTTTATTTACTCATAATTGTATTGTATCCATGTTCTCTGTGTATTGTACAACTCCCTCATTTTCTTAATTTCTTTTTTGTGTACAAAATTATACTCTGTACAGTCGGAACTACGAACTATTTGTAAGATAGATAACTACTGTATTTTTCTAAACTATTTACTGTGTATTACTATATTAATTTAAACTCTGTACTTCCTCCTACTTGTACAGATTGTACTTTAGATACTTTAGTATAGAAGAATGTGACTATTATATTTGTATAGACTATTTTTCTCAATTGTTATCTTTCCCCTCATAAATCCGTCTATGTGTAATTTCATTAAGTACTACAAGTTTGAAGATTAATAGAAGACAATCATCTCACCACTCATCTGGACAAATGTGAGACACACACAGTCCTTCTGTTTCTGTGTGTGTGCGTCGGGAAGGTGGTTAAAATATTTGAATCAATGAATAGCAAACTCCCTGAGACCCTAACTTTTGATTAATATTAATGATAATTCAAAGGCTGGCGTCTCTGGGGTTTGGACGTTCGTTCAATTCGCAGCCTCAGTTTTTTTCTTTTTTCATCTCTGGAAATTCACTCAAAGAAAAGAAAAACTGAAATTTCTCTGTCTCTCTAAACTACTGTTGTCAAGTTATCTCTTCCGTCTATATCATCTCTTCTCTATTTCCTCCTTACACATGCGTAATTTCACATCTCTCTTCCTCCTCACCAACTGACTCAACTTTCAAGTTTCACCCATTCTCAAAAATCAAATCTGTACTTTATTCTGTAATTTCTTAAATTTTTTAATAAATGTCTATTCGTATTCCTATTCTCCACTGTATTTATCTACTAAATTCTGTCCATAAATGAACATGTATTTTTTCTCTTGTTGTATACTTATTTGTATCTTCAGTTATTGTTGTAGACAAATGCATTATTTTGTACAAACGTTTCTTCTTCTTACATGGCAGAGAAAAAAGTGGGTAAAAAAGAGTTGTACTTCATTAAAAGACTGCCATTAATGACATAAAACAAGGCACAGTGGACGGCCTACAGTCGGAATTGAGTCAAATCTGAAGTCAAATGTTGTATATATGCATATAATATGTAGAATTCGGTGCTTTGGTATTCAAATTGTCAATTTTCCGGTTGAATATTATTAATATTAAGGATGGCCTCACGGGAAAATGACTAAGCATTTTTATCCTGGACAAAGTGAACACCCATTTTGGAATATTTCCTACACTTTCTCCATCTCCAAGTCTGAGACATTCCTCTCATCTTTAAATTTTTAATGGACCTGTGGTGAAATTGGAAAATTTGCACTCATTTTCATTACAAGATTTTTGAATAAACTGACTTCAGATTTAAAAAACGATTTCGAAATCGATTGAGTGGGTAAGAACTCTTTACTCTTTTCCAAGAGATCTATAAGTGGGGAGAGAGAGCCCTTTGCAGAGCTTCAAAGAAAAAATTGGATGACGTCATGGTGAACTTCCCTACACACAGACACGCACACACATTCACAGAGAGAAAGGGGGAGAGGACTATGGAAGGCTATAATAGACGAAACTAAAAAAGGGTTGTCTCTAAGTCTTTGTTTTACTCATGTTAGACCACATGGACGCTTATTCAAATCCACTTCTCCCTTCCCCTTCCATTCAAAGAACATTTTTTTGAAGGGAGTCGTTCTTTATCTGCATATACCTACAATGTACGTATGACTGTAGACACCGCATACATTACATGTACTCTCCATATCATTTGGAGAGACAAAATTCTCAAAATTCCCCTTTCCCACACACACTACCATATCTACACTCAACATCTACAATGAGAAGACGGGGAACTCTTTCTCTCTCTCTCTCTCTCTCTCTCTCTCTTGGAAATCCGAAAAGAGGGTTCTATTTCAATTGCATACTCTCTCAACACTACTAATTAAATCAGCTAGTAGTCTCCACGTCCTTATATCCACACACTCTCCAGAGTATTTCAAGTAAACTATCCCTTTCCCCCAACGCACTGACTTGTATTATTATAGGATGGAGTGTAGGGGGGTTGTCTACAAAAACGAAAGGAGAGTTAGGATAAAAATACACATCTCAAGGGAAAGAGAAAATCAATACAGAATGAATGAGGGCGGATCCAGGAGTTTTGACTATAGACTTTGATCATGGACTTTGATACGAGACATTCATGCTATAGGACTCTTAACAGTACACAAATTAAAAACACAACCCTGTACTACTTTTATGATAAAAGTTCTATCCATTCTTTACCATCAGTGCAGAAGGATATTGAAAAGGATTTTTGAATTTATTTTCCAATAAAATATACCAAAATGTAGTAGTAAATATTTGAAGAATCAAATCTGCAAAATGACTAAAATTAAAATGCACAACTTTTTTAAAACGAAACTAGTTCAAAAATTCAATTTAAATACTAGAATTCAGACACAACTTTCGTCAAACTTTTCTTGCCATATTAAAATCACTATTCACTTCTTAACCGTTGAGTCGTAATTCATTTTTTAAATATCTTTTCCTCCTCTCCTCTACACCGTTACAATTCCCTTGAATGTGACCTGGATCCGAATCCATTGATATTCTCTCTCATACTGCTAATGCAATCAAGGGAGAAGAAGGATCACACATTGGACCTTCAGTGTTCTTTATAGAGAGAAACAAGATGGAATCATTTTTCTTGCTCCCCACAAATGAGACAAAGACGAATGAGATGAAAAGTTTGTAAAAAAATCAACTTTTATTTTTATATGGCAGAAGAAGAACTCAAAAAATCTTCGTTGATCCAGTTTCATTTCAATAAGTTCTTCCTACTGAATTGATTCCCTGTCCCTATCACACATGAGACAAGACATGAATTGTAGTTGGAGAGAGAGTAAAAATTATAGCAGACAATTAGGTGAGAAATCAGGTGATTGTATGACATGACGCAGAGAGAGAGAGACAAGGGATCGGGTTGTGTCAGGTGTGTGTGTGATACTCCGTACTCTAACGATTACATTGTCCTCACTCTAGATTACAACTTTCCAAAGAGAGTAATCCAGTTCCCACCAACCTCATACCTATGTACAATGTGTGTGTGTGTGAAATGAACTGGACAGTCTAGGAAGAGGAGGATATGGACAAAGAAGGAGGACCCGGCTGGACAAGCAAAACCTCCACACATTTCATCAAGACCATCAGTTCCAACGTTCAAACTGGTACACACACACAATCATCCTTTCCATGTGGAGGAATTAATCTTGTCAATGCATGTTGTGTGTGTGTGTGTGTGATACGCAGGGACACTGGAACTCAACCAAGACTAAAAGGCATGGATTGTACAACTCACCTCATTCAACACGGAGACGGAACGGAATAAATAGAGAGAGAGAAAGACAGGAGTGGACATTGGTCAGCTCATTTTTAATTTCTAATCAATTCAATACGTCCTAGCCTAGGATTCCTAGGTGTACTTCTGGTGCCCCTTCAACTCAGTGTGTGTGTGGACCAATGTGACTACCATTCCCACGTTCCCCCCGTTAGAAAAATGAGAGAGGTGTAAAACTCGTTTTGAACGTTCTTTTCCTCTCTCTCTTCAGCTTGTTGAGTGTGTGTGTTATGTTGTGTTATGACCAGGGAGAAAGAGACAAGACTTTTTCTGGCTCCATCAATGATTGAACATTTTCCCAGCCCAGTGAGACTGTAAAAATCAAGAAACTCAAAAAATTAACTTTTTCTCTCTTCCCCCTCTATTATTTTTACATTTGTATTGTATTTTAAATAGACAAGTAATGTATCTCGGAAAAAATTGATTGAAATTGTAACGGGGCCATTTGAATGACTCGGACGGCCTTTTGGAAAAAATGGACAAGATCAAGATTCAATTGGGTCATCCTCAACACACAGTTCACACACACACATCCTTTAGGAGTAAAAGAAAGAGGACACTTTGGAATAAGGGTCACTCTCCGATCCTGTCTCCTTGTTCAAACAAGTAAAATCCTGTTGAAGATGATTTTTAATTTCAGAGTGATTGAGCTGGGCTGTCAAGGGGAAAGAAATGAATTTTTAAAAAAATTGTAATAAAACAGACTATAGAATAACACTAGATTGATTTTACATTATGTTCAAGATGGTTCTCATACCAAGGGTGAATTGTGTGACAAGATTTTTGTGTAAAATGTTCAACTGACACGAAATGACTAGTGGAAGAAACTCTCAATCCGAGTGTACCATGAAAAGTAGCAATTATTCTCATTGCAATTTCACTTTGAATTTTAAAATTTCTAGTCACAATTTAAGGAAATTAAAAAATTTGAAAAACGTGCTGTGCACATCAATATAACATAAGGAGCTACTTGAATCTGTGTAAACACTGAAGGATCTGTAACTACGTAATTCCAACTTGCAAGGGATACATTTTCGGAAAGCTGAAATTTCTGGCTTTTGCGTGGGTTATGTCACTAAACTTGATGAGGTCAGTTGACCTGACCTTGGACACTTTTTCGAAATTTGTTTGTTATTGTTGTGTTGTATACTGGGCACATGCCAACGCTAGTTAGCGACAGTGAACTTAAATAAAGTTTTCTTCTTCTTCTAAAAAGAAATATTTAAAAATCGCCATTAAGTGTGCACACGGCACTACTCTTGATCTGTTACGTCATGGCGAGGATTAAAAAACTCATCTCCAGAGGTCACCCATTCGAATCGCACTGACCACTAAATTTTTCATTCTCATCTTTTTAACTTTTTATGAAGAGACAAGATTATAGAGTTTTTCGAAATTACTTTTACTTTTTTAATTGGTTTATTTGTGATTTCAACTCTTTATTATTGTGAAACTGCACACCGTCCTTATTGCTATTTAGT
>WJFB01000647.1:0-52664 GCA_009870185.1 Pygmarrhopalites habei | reverse complement strand
CAATATTAATCATAGTGTGAGAGCTAGTAATAGCAGTGAGGGTTTTCGATATGCTGGTCAATTAAGTATGTATAGGGATAAGTGGAAAGAAATTACAGATGACTCTTTTGTGTTAAATATTGTAGAAGGTTATGAAATAGCCTTCAGTAGTACTGCTTTTCAATCAAAAGAACAAAGTCCTAGTTTTAGCAAAGAGAAGGAGGATAGGATCGAGACTTGTCTTCCTCGGTTATTATTAATAGGTGCGATAGAGGAAGTAAAGGATTGTGCTGGTCTATTTGTCTCTAGTATTTTTACAGTGCCCAAGTCAGATGGTTCATACAGGTTGATTTTGAACTTGGAAAAATTAATTGAGTTTTTGCCCAAGGAACATTTTAAGTTAGAGGACTGTAGATCAGTGTGTAACATTGTTGATAGTATGTATTATATGGGATCTATAGACTTGAAAGATGGCTATCATTCGATAACAATTCATAAAAATTGTAAAAAGTACTTGAGATTTAGTTATAAAGGGCGACTTTACGCTTATTGTTCTTTACCATTCGGTCTGTCTCTTGCACCTTATATTTTTACAAAACTTATGAAAGCCATATATCTGGATGATTGGTTAATCACAGCTAAACTAAGAGAGAGAGATGTCAATACAGTATTGACTGTTGTGTGTCATTATTACAAGATTTAGGATTTTTAATCAATTATGATCTGTCTATCCTTAACCCAGTGCAGAGTTTAAAGTATTAAGGATTTATTTTTGACACAGTTCATATGACACTTAGTCTGACACAAAGTAAGAGGGATAAGTTATACGCTATGGGTGTATCCATACTTTGTAAGGATTGTATTTCCATACGTACTTGGGTTGAGTATATAGGGAATTTAGTATCAGCCACTCCATCCATTAAATATAGCATGTTGCAAGTCATTGAGATGGATACTCAGAGATTTTGACTCATTCATGACAACATCATCTTCAGGTAGGGTTGATATAGCATGGTGGCAGTCTCATTTATTGGAAGAAGTAAATAATATACGATATGATAACTTCGATGTCATTATTTTTACCGATGCATCATTGTCAGGATGGGGTGGCCATTTAGATACATGTAGTACTAGGGGACACTGGACTGTTACAGAGAAGGAATTTCACATTAATGCTTTAGAACTTATGGCTATTTATAATGTATTAAGATCTTTTAAAGAGAGGATAATGAATAAACAGGTTTTATTACGGGTTGACAGCACAGTTGCTATCTCTTATATAAATAGATTCGGTGGTTGTCGCTCTCCTATATTACATAGTATTGCAATACAAATATTCGAATGGATAGAACAATTTAATGTATGGATTTTCGCTTCATATATTTCAAGTTCAGAGAATACCATTGAAGATTTTGAGTCAAGGGTGGAGGTAGATGATTCGGACTGGCAATTAACTAGAGACACATATGAGGATATAGTACAGAGTTTGGCCTTCACTCCTGAAATTGATTTATTTGCCTCTCACTTGACTACACAGTGTGAGTGCTTTGCCTCCTGGCATTCTGATCCAATGGCATCATTTATAGATGCTTTCACCTTAGACTGGAAAAAGTATAAGCTGTATGCTTTTGCACCTTTCTGTTTAGTCCCTCGGGCATTAAGGAAGTTGAAGAGAGATAAGGCTGAGGGGTTGTTTATAGTACCATGGTGGCACAACCTTGGTTCCCAATTTTTCAAAGTTTAGTTATAAGTCAAATAATAATAATAGAGCCTGATGACAATTTACTAAAGTCATTTTACAACTCTAGCCCACATCCCCTATCCAAAACATTGAGGTTAGCGGCAGCGATTATATCCGGAAGAGTTACCTAAGTCAAGGATTGTCTCCTAATGTTGCAGATATTTTATTGTCGTCATGTTCATTAAATACTAAGAATCAATATAAATCGTATTTAAAGAAATGGACTAGTTTTTGTATAATCCAAAGTATAAGTGACACCAGTCCAACTATTAATAATGTTTTGACATTTCTTTACTCGCTATACGAAGAGGGGATAGGTTATAGTAGTATTAATACAGCAAGGTCCGCTTTGTCTTTGTTTTTACCTTCGATTGAAGGTCATACTGTTAGAGTCCACCCATTTGTAAATCGATTTGTAAAGGAAGTGTACAGGTTAAGGCCCCCTCAGCCTAGATATAATTATACTTGGGGTGTTAATGTAATGTTAAAACTTTTTCTTGAATGGCCAGTCAATACTGACCTAACTATTATACAATTGTCAATTAAATTAGTAGCTTTACTTGCTATTGTTTCTGCACAGAGAGTTCAAGCCTTGAATACTGTTATGGTAAATAATATAGGATATGATAATGAGAACTTGGTTATTACGATTTCTAAATTGTTAAAGACTTCTAAACCTGGAAGTTTGTATCCTATTTTCAAGTTTCCACCCTACCAATTGATAATGTTGTGTGTTGTACATACTCTAAATGAGTACTTGAGACGAACATTAGTATGTAGAGAGGATGATCATTTGTTTTTAAGTATAAATAAGCCTTATAAACCTGTGTCCAATGATACTATAAGTAGATGGTTGAAGAAAGCTTTAGAATTTGCAAAGATAGATACAGGTGTATTTACAGCTCACTCTTACAGGGGAGCTTCCACATCTAAAGCTTTGTCTAATGGGTGTACTATTGATAATATAATGAGTAGAACAGGTTGGACGACAGGGTCTCAGACATTTGCAAAATTTTATAATCGACCTTTGTGTACAAATATTGATTTTATGGATCCAGTACTTGAATAAAGAACATCCTTTGACAATTTTTTAAAAAGTAATGGTTCTTTGAACAGCTACACTGCACTCTTAGACAAAAAAGGAAAAATTTCCACCAATGAGAGTTAAAACCCTACAAATAAGTGGAAAATTCCACCGAAAAGAGTAAAGTTTCCACTTATTTTTACGATTTTACTCTCATTGGTGGAAATTTTCCCTTTTTGTCTAAGAGTGTAAGGCAACCTTCGCTCTACCGAAGACCGAAAGGTTGATATATAATAAATAGTTAAAGGAGCCTTACCTGTAAGGTGAACTTTGACTATAATTATATGAGACCTTGAAGGTCAAAGCTAGAGCGGTCCCACCTCCCTTCCCCACATATTTTAAAAAATTATTATTGCTTTGAATCACTGAGGCATGACATAGAGGTGGCGCGGCAGGCTCTCTTTTGTTTTTGAGGAGAGATCTTTAAAGATTCATCGTCATCTTTGTAGTGATCTGGATACCACTACACTAAGTCAACCTTCGCTCTACCTTTGACCTTCAAGGTCTCATATAATTATAGTCAAAGTTCACCTTACAGGTAAGGCTCCTTTAACTATTTATTATGAAGGAGACGATACAAACGGGTAACACACATACATACACAAGGCAAGGCGAACTAGAAAAAGAAGGTTGAGACTTGGGAGGTGAGAGTGACGAGAAAAGGAAATCCAACGAACCACATGGACATCCAAAAACTTTCCCCAGTGTCGATAGAAATTTACGCCTCCAATTCCCCCTCCTCTCTCTCACTCTCTCTCTTCTGGACTCTCTCCACTCTTACTGTGTAGTTGTGGGGGTGGTGTGAAATACGGATCATCCACGTACCTACAGCTAGCTATATAGTGGAGGGTGAGTGGGAAAGATACGGAATCTCTTCTCCCATCTGTTTTTCTCTCTTTTCTATCTAAAAAAAGATTGGCTGCTCCACTCTCCTCCCTCTAACCCGACCACACACACACACAATATCTGCGGTACAGATCAAGCTTTGGTGTTCTAACTTCCGCCGCTGGTTGGCTAACCAAGTCAAACTCTGTACTGTACATGGAGGGAGAAACTCTCTTCCTCTCTTCTGATATATATGATGTGAGGCCACAAGATCTTCTCCACAGATAGTCAAGGTAAGGACTTTTCAGGGTTACGAATGGCCCAGTCCTAAGACATGACTCTTCTCCAAGTCACCAAGACATTCACACACACACATCCATGTAGGCACACAGTCAAAGACAAAGACAGACACATCCAGGATCCATGTAAAAAGGAAGAGAGAAAGTTGGGACTAAAGTGGGGAAAGCAATGGTTTGAGAAGAATACCAATACTATCTGTGAAACTCTTTTCTATTGGATTTGGAGAAAAACAAAAGAGGACTTTTGTCTCTCACCGTCCCCTCTCTATATATGCAATATACATATGTATAAGTGAAAGTCGGTGGCTGGATGAGAGAGAGAGAGAGAAAGGCGCTTGTTTTTGCTGTGATGGCCCCGGTTCCCGTATTTTTACCAAAGTGTTTCCCTCACACAAGAAGGACTCTTGTGTATGACCAGACAGTCTACGTGCGTTTTCTATCCCATGAACCACTCTCTCTCTCTCTACAGTGCCGTACGTTACTTTCGATAACAAATCGTGAATGACATCCCTCCCAAAGGGGAATCCACCCATACCTTCTCTCCTTTCTTTGGCCTCATAAGCTAAATGGCTGGAGAACATGTGATCGTTCAAAGACGACGACGAGGAAGAGAAAGAGGAGGAGGGTTATTTCCAAGACTAGTGTGTGTGTGTGTTGTGTACCAGAAACACTTACGACTTTCGTGAAGCATAGTACACACTTGGATATTCCCCATAATTGATTGAACATCCTCTTTCACCCGCTTTGTTTCTCCCCGTGCACTTGTTTTCTCTCTCTTTCTCTCTGGGTTAATCGAAAGAGTTTATGTCCGTTATTTTCTTATGAGGGCTAAAGGACTTTCTCTATCTCTCGTCCCTCTTTTTCTGTGTACTTTTCACACACAGCGGAAACTTTTAAATGGCGTTTGCACTGTCCGGTTGTAACGGAGGGAGACAGAATGAAGGACACGGGAGTCCCAACTTTCCACAGAGAGAGAGAGAGAGAAAAAGTAGAGAATAAAACGGCTTTTTGTTCTACGTCCATCGGCCCTCGTAAAAGTATGTGTGTGTGTTTGGAGGCGCGGCCATTCGTTATGTCAATAGGAAATTGTGTTGAACATTGTGTGTGGAAGGTAAAGGAGAAGGAGGAGAAGTGAGGCTGGTTTGGATATGGAAGAAGAAGTGAGAGAGAAAGTAAAGGAAAAAATGTAGGGGAAAGCATAGGAAACATTAATGTTGAGATGAAGTGATGAAGGGCATCCGTGCTGTGCATTCTTTAGACCCATTCCACCCTCTTTCCCCTACCCTCCCCTCCATCTCATCCCCCTTTTCTAGTCTGCACACATTAAATCGAGAATTTCACCAAGAGTTGGAATTTAATTTCCATTTCCCTACCAGAATAGAGTAGAGTAGTGGGACTGTCTATGTATTATAGCCCCATTTTTTGGCAAGATTTGGCTTTGTGGATGTACGAGGAAGGGTTGTACATGTGGGTGAAATCGATAAGGGATGAGCCTATAACCCATCCAACATATCCAAATTTCCGACCGTCGACTACATCCCTAGCCCCATGTTTTTTCATCAGATTACTTTGGTATTCTATCCTCCCTTCCTCCTCCAGTCTGGATATCGACTTGGGTCCGATTTATGGTTATTGAAAGGAGCCCTCCTCCTCTTCCCCTCCTTTCTCTCTCACACCTCCTCCATCTGCACATTATATTAATCTCCACACCAGTCAGTCAGCCACATACATACACAAAGACACACACACGCGGCTACCCCCAATATGATCCTGAAACAAATATTCATTTTCATCTCAATTCCAGGATTTCCCTAGTTTAATTATTTCTGTCAATAATGCTATGTTCAACAAATATTCCAAGAATTTTCCTCAATTATGCCTCAGCTTCCCCTCCAGGGAGAAAGGAGAAAGTAGGGATGGGGAGCAGAGAAACTCAACGGAGCTTTTCAAATTAAGATAAAAATTACGCACATCCCTACATCTGAATATAGCTTAGAGGAGGGGGAGTGTACCCAAAGTACCCTATACATGTGATGTGCATGTACCCTGGAAAAATTCCAGGGAGGAGGAGGGAGAGGAATATTAAAAATATTTTTCAACAACAAAATATTACAAACAAACTCTAATTTCTAATTAAATTTCATGTCATCGCAATCCTACTTGTACCCAGCTCCCCGTCCTCTCTCCCTCCCCCACACGCACACAATTCCCTCCCGTCTGTGAGAGAACAATCCCCCTGCTCAAAACAATGGACACAGGGGACAAATCATATTGCCCAGTCTTTTGTATTTATCCAGTAGTACAACATTCAGTGGAATGGAGGAGACCGAGAGTGAGTAGAGTGAAGTGAAAAGTGTGAAAATTGAAAAATTGTGGAGGAATTTTATTTTTTGAAAATGAGAGAAATAAATATTATCGTTATTTCCCCTCTTTCCTTCCTAGCCTCCTTCTTCGGATTTGGAGGGGGAGGGAAGAAGGAAGGGGATGTAGGATAAAGGACGATGATAGTGAGACTCTCCCTCATGGAATTATTATATTTATGTGATGCTCCGCGTCTGCCCTACTTTTTGTTTGCATTTGCTCCAGCTCTTGAGTGCAAATACGGAGAAGACCTCAATACACATAGACAACACACACACCCCCACCCACAGATCTGAAGAGAGAGAGCTGGTAGTATGTGCTGGTGGCTATGTGTCTGGCTGTGTGTGTGGTGTGTGTAACTATGAGGAAATTGTGTGAATTATCTTCGGAAGGTGAATTGGGGAAAGAGAGGAGAGGAGAAAGTGGGGGGAAGACATGGGATAATAGAATGAGGCTTTATTTTTCCTTTTCAACCATTCTTTCAATGTGTACATACTTTATGCTTCTTGTCAACTTCTCTTCCACACTCCCCTTCTTCTTCTCTTGGATTTTTCCGTATCCCTGGTAAAATTGAGGAGGAAAAGAGTGGAAGGGTTCGGAATGGAGGTTTACTCTCATTTCATCCATCTCAAGTACGTATAAAAAGGTGACATTGGAAAATGAAACCAAGTGGGCCTTCCTACTTCATAGCATAGTTCCGTGAGGTATAAGGATAATAGTGGAGCGCTTATGCTCTCTCCCACACACACACACACACACACACACAGAAAGACTTAAGTGCAAACGAGCTTCGTGGTTGTCACCGCCTTTACGAGGTTCTCCTCCTTTTTCTCTCTCTCTCTGTTCCACTATGTCTTCCTGTTTTTTCTATTTATTTCTAGTATTATAGGACTTTGTCCATTTTACACCTGTCTTGTATTCATGTCTACTCCTCCATCCTTCCTGATGGTGTATGGTGTGGTGTGGTACGGTTCTGGTCGGCTTGTACTCAAATTAAATCCTTCGGATTTTTTTAACTCCCACTGGGATTTATTTTTCCCAATATAATGCACATATGTACGGACAGGATGGGTGTGTACAAAGAAATTTATATCAGGGGAGGACGGAGAAGGGACGGGAAAGTGAAAATGTGAAGACACGAGGGCAGGGTCACTATAAAGAAAAATTACAACAGCAACAAAAAAAACCGAGGGGAAGGGGAAAGCTGTGAACGTGTGTGTGTGTGACGACGTGGTTCCTTGTTAAAAAATTTGAGACAAATTCCAAACAAATTTTCTTATTTTTGGAACTTTCTTTCTACTCTCTTAGAAGGGTGTGTAGGGGAACTCACTCTTTTCTTGGAGAAAGGTGAGGCAAAAAGAAACCCGACTTTCTCCCCTTCGTGTCCGGAATGGCAAAATGAGAGAGATGAGGGGAATTAGGAGGGTGGAAATAAAATGGAATTGAACATTCAAGAGGAAGGGAGGAGTGGGAGTGGAATGACAAGAAAAACGGAGAGAATATAAAAAATAATAGTAAAAATGTGATAAAAATACACACGCTCCCTCCTTCACTCTCTCTTTCTCCATTTCTCTCTCTCTCTCACACACACATGGGAGAAGGGAGGTTGGATTTTTTTTCAACGATACAGTTTCTGATGTGATATCAATTTTTAATGTGGACTTGAAAATTAATTTATGGTCTGCAGTCTTGGCTCTTCTCCCCATTCATACACATCGTACTTGTGTGTGTGTGTGTGTGGAGGAGAGAGAAAGTGCGGAGAAAGTACAAAATGTAGAAAAAAAGGAAAAGATGAAGAGGGGGTTCAAAAGTCGTTGAATTAGGTAATGGAAAGTTTTTCTAGTTTATCGTTCCTCTACATTTCGCTGCGTGTGTGTATGTATCCAGGGGATATAAAAATAATAGTAAATATGTCAAGTTAGAAGGGTAATACTCTTTTGGAAAAAATTTTCTCAAAATAGTTTTTTCAGAGAGAAAAGGAAGGAGGCCGGGAGAAAATAGAGTAGAGTGGAGAGAGGAGGAAAATCCATAGGTATCAATATCAAATCAGTATTTTTCTCTTGGAATGCACACCAACTCATACACGCAAACATGGAGTGGGGGGGGGGGGGGATCTGAAGGAGACAGGCAGCTGAGGAAAGGAACTCAAGAGTTGAGTATTATATGAGTAAACGAGTCATTTGATTGCTCCAGAAATTTTCTCCCTGTCTCTCTCTTTCACAAACACACACTCACCGATTCGATGTAAGAGAAAGAGGGTGAGAGAACGTCGTGGGACGGCCTCCTGCCGTGAAATGAAGCCATAAGGAGAGACGAAGAGGTGAATTTGATGAGTCGATCGTCATTGCAAATGGCAAGTGATGCGGTCTTCTTCCCCGCTTTCTCTCTCATTCTCTCAAAAAATGGCTATAAGCCTTCTAATACGTGGATGAAGTATCCTAAAGAGTAATAGCTTTGCCACAGTCCATTGCCATTCCCTCGGAACGTTTTTAGTTCTACTTTGCTCTTCTAACCTGTTCACTCCCTCCTTCTCCTGGCAATAAAAAATGTACTCTTGTCTGCCAAACGATACGACCAATCATATTCTTCTTCCTCTATATTTTCTCCAGTCTCTTATTACCGTATTGTCTCTAAACTCCCTCCCCGCATTCGGTGGATCATCCACCATTCCCACTTTCAGTATGGTAGACTCATCTTTTTGTAATTCCAGTTTTTCTCGCAAGTCAAGTGAAAGTTCATTTTATTCTCATCTTTCCGTGTTTACGGTAAACCCATCAGCAAAAGCAAAGAGATACTTCCGTCATTTATACTACAAAGATTTGGTGTTCCAACTGTCCTACTTGAAATACCATATGAGGGCAAACTGAGTCTTGATCCATCCGCTCGTTGTAAACATATACCGTATTCATCAGAGACGCCTACATCTAAGAAATTTCAAATCAGACTATACTGAACATAACAAAAATCCTGGGATGAATTGAAGAGTTGTTAAAGATGCCCGTGAATTCTGTTCTGACAACGGTAAATGTGTGTATACCGTATCCTCCTTCTTTCATACCCTCCCCCTCCTCAGCATTAAAAAAGTCATGTATCATCCAGTAAATTGTTAGTACCTATTCAGAACAAATGTGAGTGATATTTTGTAACAACACTTCTTTCTCCACTTCCTCCGTTATTTCTCTCTCTCTCTCAAGTTCAGCTTTCTCTTCATTTCCATAGAACAATCAACTGTACTTTTTACAAAGAGAGTATGGAAAGAGAGGAGGAGGGATCGTGTATACACATGGCCTGTTGTACTGTTGTTCACACATCATGTCAGTTTGTCCTCAAAATATTTGAAGCCACATACAAGAGAGAGGAAGTAAAGAAAGGGAGAGTGTGTGTGCTGGTGTGTGTACCGTGATAAATGTATCTGGTACATGAACTGATATACTAACTTTTGCTTCTTACAAAGACACTCTCTGAGTGTGTGTCATATAATATTGTGCAGGGGGAGTGTGTTTGTACACTACCCAGTGTGTACCCAGTGTGTGTGTGTGTACGAGTTGTGTGTGTGGACTATATCCGTACACTTGTCTATTTTCTAGAGAAAGAAAGTTGATGGAGGATGAGGGAAAGCATGTCAAGCTTTTCTCTCTCGTTTTTTTGTCCCTTGCTTGGTTTTCGCTTTCTTTCGCTTTTGCTCCTTGCTGTCATCCAGTCATGGATGAAGGAGAGCTTTAGATTAAAGGTGAGATCTCCACGGTCCTATGCTTTCACTCTCTCTCTCTCATGTCTCTAGTGTCTAGTATACTATTCAAAATATGCTCTCTCTCTTCTTCCTCTAAATCCCGTCCCATGTCTACGATCTATTTTTTTTCAAAAAAAACTCTACGAGTCAAACGTTCAACACAACGCCTCGTGTTGAGCTGGGCTGAACTAGGACAGTTGATTTAACGTCTCAGAAAGGCCGTCATCTGGAAAGCAATTGACCCTAGCCATGGTCATGTCAGTCCTCTTCGTCTTCCTCAAAATTTAAAATGGAGACTTGCATAGAAATTTGTTCAAATTTTGTCAGCCTCCTTTCACGAAAAAAAAATTCCTCGATTTCAAAACAAAATTTTTGCCAGGGGAACAGGAAAAGAGATACGATGTAGAATGTTCCTCCGTTCATTAAAGACGAGCCGAAATCGGAAGAAAAGTTGAAGAGAGATGAAATGTGAAGAAATCGGTGACGTGCATAATTTTCCATTGGATCGGCGGGTTGTCATGTGTTATGTGTGTGTGTGACGGCCTCAACGGTTGAAATCCCTAGAACAGGATCTTTATGTTTTTATGTTTGGAACTCGGAAACGGTAAACCTTATAAGTGGACCACTTTTCATGATCATCCCGCATCCTGGAATCTTTTAATTTATGATCCGCATCCTCCACCTCCTCCACTTCCCCTCCCCCCTCTCTCTCTTCCCTAGATTCCTTTCAAAAGGTTCTACATGTGTGTGGTGTGAATGGCTGGGCTCAATTCACTATCAGCCCTTTGTATCTACATCTGTTTGAAAAAGATAGTGTCCATATATAGACTTTCTCCAATATGTACTGTGTACATATTTCTTATATACACAGGCAGAGAGACAGCGAGAGAGATTTCAGATTGTTCCACATACATATGGATTGGATGTATGTGGCTTGCACAGGAGGAGAAAGAGGCGTGTTTGTCTGGAGAATTTATATTGTACAAAGGAATTTTGAGTAGAGAAAAGATTTCCCCCCTCCCATTAATACTGCATTTCTTCCCACATCCAGTACAAACACAGACAAAAAAGAACGGGACTCATTGAACGGCTGAGTGAGTGGGGCAGTGGAGTAGTTGAACCAGCTGTTAAAAATTTCTCGCTAAATCCATCTTTGAACTTTCCCCGTAAATCAGAGTTGTGGAGGTTCTTTTCCTCTTGGACTTTCCCAAGAGAATGTGTGTGTGGAGAAAGGTGTGTCAGGGAGAGATGGAGAGACTCAGAGTTTTATTGTGCCAAAAATCAGAGAATGATTGTATTGACATATTGCAATGGTTGATGGTTCAATTGGAGTAGAGAGAAGTATCATGAATAATTTCTGTAAAATTGCTATGTATTTAATGAATTTATTAATCATTTATGTAAGTCAGACGTTATTTGGCGTGCGCGCGTGTGTGTGGATTTGTGGGGACTAAAATATATTCAAATAGCCAATCACCAATATAATAGGAATGGGAGGAATGTTTGTGACCAGTCTCAAATGTCATCATTAACTAAGGCTGACGTCGGGACGAGACGGCAGACGACCAACAACTATTTGAGATTGTAGGCCGTGTGTATAAGTAGGGGAGTATCAAAACGGGAGTCGGCGGATGATTGTCTGGAGTCAAATTTGATTAGTAGGATATTTTGATAAGCACAACCGCCCTTGATTTGTAACAAACCGAGTCATGCCTATGAACTGAATTCTCGGCTGGAGACAAGCTACATGGATTTAATCTAATTTAATTATTGAATTCAATACCTCCCTCACCCACCCACACACACACACACAGGAGACTCCATGATGACTCGATGATTACAACCATAATGAGAATATTTAGGGAATTACAGAGTCTGGTTCTTAGTTTTTAACATAATTGTGCATTAATTTCCTGAGTTACATCGTCCCAATTTAGTCAAACTGTGGGAGTTGATATAGTCATTAATTTCGATTCGAGTTGCA
This sequence comes from Pygmarrhopalites habei, assembly GCA_009870185.1. NCBI lineage: Eukaryota > Metazoa > Arthropoda > Collembola > Symphypleona > Arrhopalitidae > Pygmarrhopalites > Pygmarrhopalites habei. The sequence continues at coordinate 40,661 of WJFB01000647.1, read as the reverse complement.
ATGCTCTGTCACCGGATTTTCATTTAAAGTATCTTTGAACACAGAATTTCTTTGGTTTTTTTAACACGTTAATACAGTCCATGAAATAAGATGAGTGAAAGCAAGACTGCTGTACAAATTCACAAAACTTGTTTGTTCACAAAGGTTAAATAATTTTAAGATAGATTTGACACAACGTTGAATCTTTTCCTATCTCTCTCGTATCTCAACGACTTTCCTCTGTGTAGCTTGTAAATCAGTCTGAGGAAAACCCCCGTTGTGACAGTCCCGTGATACACTGCATACATTGCATTTTTAACCAACACTCCACACACACACACAAGGAGAAAGGGAGTTACAATTTGCAAAACCACACAGTAAATAAATCTGACTGTGGCATACCCTCACCCCATAAATCACGCCGGCTGTGAGATCAATAAGAATTAAATCATCTGTTCAATGGATCTCTCTCTTCCTCCTCCCACTTGATTCTTTCAATTTTTCTCTGAATTCTGGTCCCCCATCCAAATTCTGCCAAAATATCGTTTTCCGTACTATCATGTTCCTTCGATTTCTCACACTTCTAACGATGAAAGAGGAGTTGATACTACGTCCAATAACTCTGACTAAAGTTTCCATACAACGTGAGGGATTACGGTATAACTCCAAACACCACAAAACATGGGACGCACATTTTGGGAAACCTACAAAACTCTTGTCTTGCGAAGAGGTTGATTCATGGGAAGGCCAATTGTTTTGTGACATTTCCGTTTTATTTTTCTCTCTCCCTCAACATAATTGAACTCGAGCTGGGAAGACACACGGAGAGAGAGAAGGGGGGATTCAAGTATCATGTGATCTGATTTATCTTTTATCCTGTCAATCCCCTCTCAAAAAAATCCCCTCGCCTAGACACTCACAAAATTCCTCATCCTTCACCCAGAATGTTGCTCTATGCATTTAAATGATGCATTGTATATTCTAATCATTTTTCAAATATTCTTTTCAAACTGGCGTAAGTTTCACTCTGCTAAAAGGCCAATATATTCCTTACTGCATGAATGTACATGCTCGCGAAAAAGACGGAAGCTGCAAAACTCATGAAATCCTCACAAGAAAGACGCTTCAACGTTGAAAAGATTAGTTCAAGTAAAAACTTTGAAAAGCAGCAGAGAAAGTCCTCGAAAATGAAGAAGAAGGAGGAGAATGGAGTAAAGTAAAGAAGAATAACTATTTTACTTTTGTTACTTTCATTCTCTGACCTCCACATCCAGCTTTTATGTTGAAAACCCCTTTTTATTTTTCCATAGCTTTCTCAGAGGAAGAGGAGGAGTAAGAACTGCTATTCATTTAATGGGTGGTTGAGGCGTAAAATCCTTGAGGCTGTACAATCTCTCTCTCTCTTCTATTAACCCTCAGAATATATCAACTTTTTTTAATTCCACTCATCCCTCCTCACTTCAAGTTGATATTCATTTGTGAAACAAAAGCAGGTTCTATTAATTTCTTCATTCTCTGCCTCTCTCAGTTAATCTCATAACTTTTGAGAAATTTCATAACTCAAAACCTCCTCCTTCTCTCTCATTCTCTCTCTGTATCATGATATTCAAAAATAATTCGGAAGGAATTTAATTAGAACTCCTTCCCCGTCAAACAATTTCAAATATCGAACTTTAATTAGTCACCATGCATATGGTGAATGACTGTATGTATTTTTGTGACACGATATGACATGGGGAGGCAGGGGATCCTTGCCAACTAGATTTAACATGACAAAGTCAATTTGAATGACTTTTTAATTTTTTTGACACAAAAAGACTAATGAGAGGAGGGGAGGAAAGAAAGAGAAAGAAAGGGGGACAATGACAGTGAGAAGAAAAAGCTCTCAAGACTTTTCCAAAAGAAGAGGGAAAGTGAGAGGGGAAGAATTTCTGAGGTAGAGTTATGAGATAATTATGAAATGTTCGACAGCATATTTATTTGTTCTACGAGACTTTTCATGGAATGACTTTTTCTACATGTACAACCAGGCATTCTTTCCCTCTCACTTTCTCTCCTCCTTTCTCTTTTCATACAAATATAAGGTTTTGGCTGGTTTTGTGGGTGGGAAAAATTTCTTAAAAAAGTTTGCATAGGACTCTCCATGCATATTATACTGTGTAAGAAAAAAGAGAGACCCCTTTTTATAGTTTTCTACCATGTCTCTCAGTTTGCATGTGTGTGTGTGAGGGTGGATGGGTGAAAGGGGGGCTTTAGACAGAGGAGAGGAGAAGGAGGAAGACGTACGAGTGGAGATTTTCTTATCGTTCGTTTTCACACTCGACTCGACACATTTTCGTCTCTTGACATAAATATGCAGTCCATGTCCACATCATTCATTTTCTCCGAGTCATAGACGACAGACCAAACACAGCCACACACACACACACGACATACACTCATTCACACGAGCCCCCTTCTGTGTGTATTTATAGTTGTAGGCAGGGGAGGGAGAGGGATGAGAGTCCTTATAATTTGAGAGCAGCTTCCTTTCTCTCTCATTTCACCCACACTTTCTCTCTCTTTTCTCCTTGCTCCAAGTTGCTCGATTCTTAACTCTTTTGGAGGATTAGTGATGAGACTGGTGCTTGGGAGCAGACACAAAGTTTTGCATTTTGATGTGTGTGTGTGGAGTGGTCCCTACGAGCTTATGCTACACGTACATACTGTGTGTGTTCTTTTTACACCCTGAGTATTTAGTCTCAGTTTAATGGTATGAACTGTCAACTTTCTCCTCTTTTCCTTTTCCTTTTCCTTTCCCTTTTTTTCTTTTGTGTAAGATAAGACTGTCTTACACACATTAAGTATGTTGTGTGAGTGTGAAGCAGAAGGATTTTCATTGAAAAGCTGTACAAAGTCTACAGAGAGACATGAATGGCACACACATAGTTTATTTTAACTTTGATTATGATCGATCACTTTCTCCTCACCACATCGTCCCCTACATGGGTTAATGAGTACAAGCACACCCTTCTCATAACTGCGAAGAGTTAAAAGAATTAAAATGTTCCAAAAGTATGAATAGGAGATAAGTATTTGAATACACAGAGTTTGTATTTGGATTCTTTGCAGATTTGAAAGAAGAGACAATCCTGGGCTTCACGAGAGCTTTGGGGAAAGCCTATTTTGTGAGTTGTGCAGCGCACTATGAAAGAGCCTATCGGACTTTAGGACCGGATTTTGGTCAATTTCTCATCAACCTGGACGGCGTCTTGGAAGCTCTCAAGCATTCAAATCAAGGGTAATTACAGTTTGTCATTTTAAATTCTTAGTTATTTCTTTACGTCGTTAGTTAAATCTGATTTTAAAATTGTTTTTGGATTATGACTCATTGTGCGTGTGTGTGTATACTGAACAGGATGGCAGGGATAGGGAAGATACCAGAGTCGATAGTGACGTCGAAGGAGCCGATGGTGGCGACAGGGTCAGAGGGTGATGTGTCAGTGACTACTCAGTGTGAATTGTACAGTGTGATTTATAAGACGACTTTTGGGGAGGACATTATGAGTGTATTTTTTGGTCGAATCCTGTCGACCGTCTGTCGAAGTTTGTACTCGACAAAGTTGACAATGGAGACGAGGCCAAGACGGAAGGAGAGTCGAGAGGGGAGTGAGAACTCTGAGAAGAAATTAAGATTCCTCCACCAGTATGACATGAAGGTGATGGTGTCAAGTGATTCATCTCCTCCTCCCGCCAGTCCCCTCAGCCTCTCTGCTACCTCGACCACAACTACAACGACAAAGACTTTCCCTCCCTCAACCGTCACAAAGAAAATTTCTCAGTGCCCAAAAGACTTGGTGATCTCTGTTGAACTTTTTAGTCGAGCTTTCCCTTGGCATTTTGTCCTGGATCGAAGTCTTCGGATTGTTCAGCTGGGTTCCAGCCTCCTCAAATTATTTGCTCCGTCGCTCATCCAGAATCAAAGAAATCAACATCGAGACAGCTACAAAGTCACAGAGTTCTTTCAATTTGTCAGACCTGTAAGTTTACCCTTTCACCCCGCCAGTCCCCAGTCAACACTTTTCTTTGACATACTTTCACTCCACATCCACTCGGATGCAGGGAGAGAGACACGAGCCACAATGTTAAACTAATGCGTTAATGCGTGTGTGTGGAAATTAAATATTATTTCTACCGTATTTCATGATTAAATACTGTTTTTGCACAAAAATAATCAAATTCAGATAACTCTGATCTTTGCCAAAATAGTATCTTTCATGTAAAATAAATTCGCAAAGTTTTGGGTAATCTGCAGCATTTTTGGAATCCTGGACTCAATGAAATACGGTAGTCAAAAATAAATTATTGAAAGCATCTCTCTCTCTCCCTTCATCTCCATTTTCCAAATGTAGAATCTGGGGATTTGATTTTTTGTACAAATATGTATTTTTTTCTAAAAAAAAAAATGTAGGATTTTGGATCCGCCATATCTTTCGCAAATATTTTCCAACGTCTGAATACACCGTTCCTCCTTCGTCTCGTCCATCTCGCAAGGCACAATGGAGCCAACCAACTTGCTGAGGTTTGAATTCATCTTCTTTTCATCTTTTTCTCCTCTCCACCCTCCCGCTGGTTACCTAATTCTTACCTTTGCTTTCCTCCGTTTTTTCTCCACATTTTTCTGTATTAGCTGAGGAAATATGGGGGATGATCAAACAAACTCTTTTGAGTAGTTTGTACATTTGTGTAAGCACTCGAGAGTGTGTGTTTGCGTGTGTATGTGGTTGTGCTTGTTTATATTTTATCTCAAAATTTTTTAATACCTTACTTCTTTCTCTTTCATCATTCCTCGTAGCTATTTGTATTTTTTTTGAACTTTTCTCTCTCCCTCTTTTTCTATACTTATTTCCCCTTTCGTGGTTTTTTGCAAACATTGCAGTTATCAATGTAAATAAAATGTCACATTTCTACCCCTCTCTCTCGCTCCACAAACAGCCACGCACACACATCTTGAAATATTGTGGCTGGAGGGAGTAAAAGTTTTTCTAAAAAAAGTACATTTCACTATTCCATTCGGAGAGTGGAGGATTTTTTTTATAAAACTGTGGGTAAAAATGTAGCATTTTACGAAATAAAAAGTTCAACTCTGACCAAGTCTGCAGGTAGTCAAGGGAGAAATAAAACGAAATTTCATTTCCACTTTTCATTGTTTCTGTATTCCAGGAGTTGGACAAAACTTTCATTAAATTGAACTCCATTATTTACTCATTTTAGAGGCAGAACAAATTAAATGCGAAGGGCGGAAAAACATGTCACAATTGTGGCTCAAAAAAGAACAAAAAAGTTTTGTGCTGAAAAATCCACTTTACAGATTTCAATTAAAAATCCACATATGAGGAAAGCCAAGACAAGAGTTTTCAGAATGACAATGAAATTTTGGTTGAATTTTGGGTCCACAAAAACCAAGGAAGGACCCATAAAAAGGGATGTGATCATGCGCTCGGGATCTTTTGGCCAGGTCATGGGTCGCAGATCAGTCAAACATATACACTGGTCTCTGGTTTTTTAATCTGTTGGCTTGTTAGATTGATTAGATTTGACATTATGGATTCTAGTTTTTTGGCATCTAATCCAAAGTGAATGTGTTGAATACGAAAGATTTCAAAAATGAAGAGACTGAGATCCAAAGTATTTTTTAATCCTTTCATTACATTCCTTTCTCTCCTTGTTGGCAGGCAGACACAGGTTGACGAAGGAAATCACTTGACATCACGGACACCACACACACACACAGGCCAAAGAAAATCCTTTTCTCCGAAAACGCATTCCAATCCTACCCTCTTTCTCCTCCCTCACTCTGCATAGGTATCAAAGAGACGGGAAAACCTTTTTTTTCTCTCATCTTGATCTTACCCTTACATCATTTTTGATTTGCAATGGTGTCACTGATGTCATCAAACTTTGAGATTGAGAAAAGGGGATCTATGGAGAGCCTCTAGCTGTCAAGTAGGGTCAGCTTCTTTCCTTTTTTATATTACTTTCCCCAACTCTTTCAATAGGAAAAAGTCGAGAAAAAATAGAAAAACGACAAAGTTGACGTCATCTTAAGCTTTCACCAAGGATTTTGTTTGACACTTTCCATTATATCCGCCGTCGTCCGTCATTTGAATTGGAAAATAATTATTGAAATAAAAGTTTTTTCTTGTATGTAAAAAAACAATTTAGGGAAAATTAGACATGGAGAAGTGCGTGACTAAATGGCTTATTTTTTCTTTTGTTTCATTAATACCCCGCCTCCTTCTGTTTGCTTGTGCTTTTTTGGTGTGTGTGTGTGTGTATGACGTATATTCGGTGATAGAAAGCCATGGGTATTTGCTATAATTAAATTGTATGTGTGTGTGCGGAGGGGGGATGAGAGTTCGGAGTGTGCTGTGTGAAAGGGAGAGGAGAGAAAGCTCTAATCATTTGAGTAAAGAAGAATTATGGAAAGTTTGTGTAATATGGGAACAATTATACTAGACCACAGAAGAGAGGGCACAGTACAAAATATCCGGTTGTTTTTGTCGTGAGCCCCAGCCTCAACATCAGCTTAGCCCTAGATTACTCCATTTTTATTTGTTCTAACTTGACTTTGTGTGTGTGTGCCTTGTTCGTTTGTAGGGGATGGAATTAAAAGGTCAAATGGTAGACTGTTGGGAATCACAGTGTTTGTTATTCTTGGGTTCACCTCTAATCGACGGACTGGAAGGGCTGACGACCAGAGGGGTGAGTCAAGCGTTTTTCTTAATTGGTCCTCCTCCCATTTTTTCCCTTTTCCAGTTCTTGACAGAAACTCTAATATTTTTATTTTTAAAATTTTAGCTGTACATTTCTGACATCCCCATTCATGATGCCACCAGAGACGTCATCCTCGTCGGAGAACAGTCCAGAGCTCAGGTGAGGAGAGAAACCCATCCTTTTTTGTATATGATATCCCGGGGGAAAATTATAATTCCATGATTATGGACGCTCACATATCCTCTTCACAAATCTGTCCAATTACGAATGGCTTTGCTAATATGTATATATATCCAAATGAACATTCTACAAATCCCCTCCCTTTCCCCTCCCTTCATCCCTTTTCCCTGGACGAGGGCTATTCAATAAATCAGTTCTTTTGAAAAAACTTAATTCTGTTTCTACTTGATGAGTTCCAACTGAAAATTGTGGGTTTTGAGAGATACTGAGAGGTTTCTTTGCAGAATTTTAGAATGGAAAAAAATTGATACATGGAACTTTCATACTTTCTCATCAACTTAAGTTAAATCCTTATGGTAAAAAATTGGATTATATCATTCAAATGGTGACTGAAACTGAAAGGATTGACATCTCACTTTTACGGTAGCTGAATTAGTAGGAGATTACGATGAATGTGTGACAAATGATTTAATTAGGGCACTTTACAGCTTAAATGTATATTGAAAATGGAGAGGAAAATTGTTTTAATGTTTTTTATGATTCAACAAGTTTTCATTTCATTTGAAGTGAGACTTAAATTTTGGATGGTGGATCGTTCGTATTAATTTGTAGAAAAATTACAGATTTATTTATGAATAATTTACTCTTAGTTTTCTGAATGAGGGTGAATTCCAATTATCCATTTTATTTTTATTACGACAAGAATAAAACAACTTGGAAAATTCAAGAATTTTTGAATTTAGTTCATTAAAGTCAGTTGAAGAAATATGTTTCATTTTCTTGTGTGCAATTTATCAATTAATTTAAAAAATTGAAATTTTCCCTTTTTGTTTGAATGAAATGGACTGAGATGAGTATGAATTTTGTATTTTTGAAAAATGTTTCAAAACTCTTTCCCTTTTTCCTTCTCGTGTATTGATTGGGTACAAAGAGAGAGAGAGAAAGTTGGGAGAAGATGATGATGTGGTAGGATGCCACTCATGGATTTCCGATGTGTAAAAAAGAAGGAGATTTTACTTTCTTCTGTACATACACACTTTCACTCAGGAGGACTGTATGCACATACAAAGTAATATAAAAGTCACCAGGCACCTTGTAAAATGAAGTGAGATTCGCCAATTTCCGCCTTCATATGGATCAAGCAGGGTAAAAATTTTTTTTAAAGAGTTGGGGACTCAACGAACAGGAATGGTTTTCGTTTGAGAGAGTGAGAAAGCGAGAATTTTTCTCCTCTATTTAGCTTGACACCATTGTCTGCTTTCTTTCTTTTTGTGTTATGTTGAGAGATCTTGTTAGTGCTCAAAAGTGAGTCAATCATGTGGATGGAGAACGACTTGAAACAAATATACTTTTTCCTCTATACATAGGGACGGACACAAAAGGAAAGGGATGGAGAAAGTCGCTTGGGGTGGCTCATTAAAAATATTCACAGTATATTTTCATCTGTGTGTACGTGTGTGTGTGTTCCTTCATCTTTTCCTTCTTCTCCAGTTCTTCAACTGAGAGACTTGATTCTTTTGTCAGAATTTTGTTTTTTTATATTTTATTTCAGAATATTCTATTTAGAAGGAAGGAGAAAGTGTGGACTACTTTCTCCTCTTGATGGTGAGAGTCTAGGGGTGGTATTTTGGGAGAAAGACAAAAGTTTCCTGTCTAGTGACTCGTAATTTACATTTTTTGTATTAAATATACAATATTTTTTTAGCATACAGCCAACAGAGTGACGCTTGTGAGTGAGTGTGTTAAGTGAGTTTCCTTGTGTTTGCCAAGGACCAAGAAGAGTAGAATAGAAGGAGGAGCCAGACAAAAAGTTTATGGGGAGAAAGTCAGACAGACAAAACAATTTTTTTGATTCCAAAAATTTGAATATTTATATTTTTAAAACGGGGAGTATTTACCAAAGGTCCACAAATATTAAATTCAAGATGAAACCACTCTTACAATAGAAGAGAAAGTGAATTTCTTTGCGAATTGCAAAGAATTTTTTGGAGGAATTGTGCACAATTGAGTATAAAGGGATGATACATGAGGATTTATTGTTGAAAATGAAAACGATACAGGATTAAAAAAGTAATTTCAATAGACGAGTCATACACAGACATGATAATCCTTTGGCAGTTGATCCCGTATGTGCTATTAGAAAGCTTTTTATTTGTCTGAGAGACAGGATCTTTTAATAAATGGCAGTGGAAGAAATTAAATCCAAAGATTCATCATATTTTTTTCATTTCCTTGAATTTCCCAGTCATAAAAGTTGGCTATTTATTAAAAGAAAAAAAATAAGTTGAGCGTCAGTGATGCATCAAATTAATGCACTGCATATTATGATTTACAATGCTTTGTTTTATAGTTAGACGACAATACTTTTTTCCAAGAAAAGTGGGGCTTCATATTAAATTCTAGGAAAATTCTTAAAATCATTCCTCCAATCACTGTCTCTATTACATCATTGTGATTTTTTTTGAAAAAAGAAATGCTCATTCAATAATTCAACTTGATATTTCATTCCCGCAAAATTAAAATTCTCATTTTTATTTGTTAAAGTTCAAAAGTCTTGTCATTTGCTTTCCTGTATTAGTTCCAGGTGAATGAACGCAATAATACAACGTGACAAACTTTTGATGAAAGAAGTCACGTTGAACCTTCACATGGTTCTTTATTATCCTCTGCCTTATCTTATTTTATGACAAAATCTAAGAATATTACAAATAAATGGAGATAAAAAATTCACTTCCAGCTACTTCAAAAATAATTTTTGAAAAATAATAGACTGTGAGTGGTGAAAGTTTTTCCTCCATCCAAGCCTCACATTCCATCCCACGCGGCCAACCTAAAATTGAAGAGACCATCCTCATCATCATCAACTTGTCTCGCGCGCGTGTGTGTGTACATGTTGTAACTCTTCCAAATTGTCCAATATCCAGCAGGGCTCAACTAGAATTTCATTAGGGAGTGTGTGTGCAGCGGTAGAATGTAACTCGATTCAATCCAAATATCCTAAATGAGTTTCAAGATCAAGAATAGCCGAGCATCATGTCGATAATGTAAATATAGGAAGGAGAGAGAGAGAGAGACGCTCGCAAAAAAGAGAGGGAGGATGCGACTAGAATGAAGTCTATAGACAAACAGAGGAGAGATAGGAAGAGGAGGAGGTGTTGATCAAGTTAGACTTTGTTCAAATTCCTAACAAAATTAATTGGATAGCTTTGCCAACAGCGTGTACTCATTTAATCCTCTCGACTCAACCAATACCAAAAGGGATGGCACACACACGCACACACATATAAATGTATAGAGAAAGTACATACACATTACATAACAGAGAGAAAAGAGAGAGAAAGTGTGGAAAGTCTTAACTACCTTTACCCCAGCTTCCAGCCTTAAATATAAAGTCTCTCCCTATTTTGTCCAGTCTCCCAAAATAAAAAACTCAAGTCAGTTTCAGTTTTCTTTTGCAACTGAAGAGGAGGTGTGACCTCACCACTTCATCCTCATCCTCTTCTATTGTCCCATGAGACTCTAATTCCATTCCTTCACTTCCTGACCTTTTCACACATTGTTTCTCTCTCTCTCAGGCTAGCAATGAGTCTCATTTTTTATTCATTTCCATGTGGATCCTTTTATTATTATTTTCCTCCTCAACTTCCCGTTCCAAGTTATAGACTTTCTCTCCCCTCCTCCTTTCTCCTTTCCCTCGAAAAAAAGGATGTAAAATTCAACACACTGAATATTATATTATGTCAACCTGGCCTGAGTCTCCAGCCTTGAGAGAGAGAGACAGAGTCTTACAAGGAAAGGCAACAACTTTGTTCCGTCAAAAAAAATTGAGTGTTTCACACTCCCCTTTCCCCTCCTCATGTACACATCTTACGATATATGACCTGTTCTTTTATTTATCTCCCTCCCCTTCTCCTCCCTACCATGAATTCTAAATGATACCCTTTTTCCGAGAAATTTTTGAATATTCCAACAACAACAATTTTGAGAGGGGTTTGTGTATGTTTAAAAAGAGAGATGGATTTTGTGTAAAAATTCTATGAAATTATCCTATACATTTTTTTCATGTTTTTTCTTGTTGTTGGTTTCTTCCAGAATCTTTCACATTCGAGGATGGACAAATTGCGACAGTCCATAGAGGAAGCATCCAAAGCTGTGGACCGAGAGAGAGCCAAAAATGTTTCACTTCTTCATCTAATTTTCCCACCTGACATTGCCAAACGACTCTGGGGAGGTTTGTACATTCCTTACATTTTCAGAAAAAAATTTCTTCATAAATTTTTTAAACTCCAAGAAAAAAGGTGGGGTGTGTCACTAAAAATCCAACTTTCAACCTTCGCTTTCCCTTCCTTTCTTTGTTTATTGTTCAAGCTTTTCCACTCCGCTTCCCCTTTTAGTTCCCACACAATCCATGATGAGAAAGGTGGAGGATGAATTAATTTAATTTCCTCAAGAGAAGGGAGACAGATAGAATTTCCATGTATTCATTGAATTCTTGATATATTTTTCATTTCATTTGTATTTTCCTGGAGCTGGGAGGAGGGGAAGAGGAGTCTCTCGAAAAAAAATTTGTATGGAACAGTTTTAAAATGCCTCCAGCAAATTCTTCCCTTATTCTTCCATTCACCTCCTTCCCAACATCCTCCAGCATCCTCGTCTTGTGTGTGTGTGCAAAAAATCATAATATCGATGAAGGAACATCCTTTGGTTTTCTTGCATAAAGTAGCATATTTCCCAGGCGATGCAATGAGCAAAGTACATTTATATGTACACACAATACATTTTTCTGTGTATAAGGTAGATTGAAACTCGAATCCAATATTCAACTTTCTCTGATTCTTTCCCCTCGCTTCTTTTCACGTCGACTACTCTTCACAATTTGAGGAATGTTTCTCCTCTCCCCTCTTGTTCTGTATGTGTGTGCGTGTGTGGATGTGTATATTGTATTTGTAATGTCTTTCTGGAGGCTCCTTTATTTCCTTTCAAATGTTTTTTGTCAGGCTGGGCTAGGAAAGAAGGAGGCGTGGGTAGATTGTACACACACTAACCATCACAGTATTTACTTGTGATGGTAGGAGAAGTACTGCCTGGGTCCTCCATTTTCACATCATCCAATATCCACAGACTTTACACATTAGAGGTAGGATGCAGATTCAGGATTTCAACTTGAGAGAGAGAAAGAAAGAGAATTGGAATTTCCTTTTCTCGGAGAATATTGTAAAAAGAAGTATGGAGCAGCTGGTTCAATTTTCTTTCTTTTATAGATATTTTTGATCTGAGCTACTTTATGTTTGATTCTAATGGAACAGTAAGTATCTCGTCATAGTCAATTGATTGATACTTTAAGCTGCAACTCTCTCGCTGTGTGTGTCTCTGTGCGTGTGTGTACGAATTTTTTGCGAGGACCAGACTTATAACTTACTTGTTAGACTTGTCTCGGGGGTTTGAACGGGAAAAAATAACTTTCCCTTCCTCTTTCCCCGTGTGTCTTCAGAAATCTGAATCTTTGCTTGGGGACAGTCAAAACTTTTTAAACTTTGGAATTCAAACTCTTAACTCCCCACCGTTTGTGTGTGTGTGTGTGTGTCAAGTCAGGGGAATAATTTAATAATCATTTTTTGCACCCCAGTCACATACTCTGGTGGTTAGAACTCCGATTAAGATTTAATTCCATCAATGGATGACTGAGGGAGGGAAAGAGAGAAGGTGAATTTTTTGAACGATTTTTTTAGAAGAGGTCACAAAAGATCAGGAAAGTGTCAGAGTGAGAGAGGAGAAGGGAAGAGAGAAAGTCCAATTCTTTACTAAGCAAAAAGACGGATGCTGTGAGTACTTGTCTAGTTAGTTCTCCATACACACAAGTCATCCTCATCCAACTTCATTGTCATTGCAGAAATTTTGCACTTATCTCACGTCCTCAGTCCCGACGAGTGAGAGACGGCGAAATTTCGGGTACACGAGGAGGAGGAGGAGGGTGATGAATGTATCCGTTATTTTAGATTGGGAAGAAAGATACTTTAACATGCATTTCAAGTTCTGGGAATGAAGAGGGGGAGAATTTTTTGATAGGACTCTTCTCTCGTGTGTGTTCACTTTGTGACAGAGAACTGATAAGTCATTCATTCTATCATGAAGGGAAGGGAGACGAGTGGATGCGTGTGTGTGTGTCCCTCTCTTTTTTACATTCGTACGATCCCATCTGGAAATGTGACACACAGCCGTCTGGGAAATTGGAGGCTCATTTGTGATTGTGTGTGTTTGTTAAATATTAAAATTGATTTGTTTCACATCATTTTGCTTCTGTCGGGGGGTATTCCACCACACCAAATGCAAAATAAATGTCATTTTGTGTCCGATGACGACCCTGTGTCCCGTCCTGTGTCCATGTTTCGCGTCCTGTTCGGTGGATCGATGGAATTTTTGATGGACAGGGGAGACAATCGAGGCCAAAATGCACGAGAATGTGACGATGCTGTTTAGTGACATCGTGGGCTTCACTTCGATCTGTTCCACCGCTACCCCCATGATGGTTGTCAATATGCTCCAGGTAATGGAAGAACAATGGGCAGACAAGATTAATCAAGGTGGAGATGTCAATGTCAAAAAAAATTATTAATCTTTCTTTTCTCCTTGTCTCCAGAATCTCTACACGCAATTTGATGCCTTCTGTGGAATTCTCGATGTGTACAAAGTAAGTTTCTTAATTTTTTTGTTCTTAAAAACGCACTTTAGATAAAATTAATCATGTGCTCACTTAATCATCAATAAAAAGGAAACCCATTTTAAAAATTCAATATTCAATGTAGCATAAAATTGCATGATCACGATGGGCGGATTTCATTTAAAATAAAGTTGTCCGACTTAATTCGTCCGACAATATAGACATGGCATACTCTATTCCAAACAAAATCAGCGTCAAAATTTCATACAAGTGGAAATTTTGTATAAAATTTCCGAGGAGAAACAAGTACATTCTCAAGTGCTGACACATTTCGTTGAATTCTTTTTTGTCAAAATAAAACAAGACGAAAAAAGTGAAGGATATTTTCTCGAAATGTGTACGCCAATAAAGAGGGAGAAGGGAAAAAGCTTGGAATTTTAAAGATGACTCTTCAAGTCATGAAGGAAAAGCCCATGAAGTTTTCGGAATGGGATGAGGAGGAGGAGGATTGCAAGTGGGAAATGCTTTTTTTTATTTTTATTTGGAACACACACAAGGATCTTAAACTCTTTGGGGAGAGGAAGAAAGAGGCTTTTATCTTAGTCGGGGAAAGTTGGCAGCCATTGAGCACCGGATGTTGTGGATTAAAAAAATAAAGGGAGAGTAAAGGATTAGTACTGCTGTGGACATAACAGTCAAACCTTACGATTAGGGCATGACTTCCCAGCTTCTCTCTCTCCTTCCCCAACATGACCACTTGGACATGATCAATATCGCTTTTTTTCTATGACACACTCACCCCCATCATCATCCGTTGGGAGTGGGTACAAAATGTGTGGGTGTGAAACATGGAGAAGAGAAAGCTGTGAAAGTGCAACGTGCTGTGGATACTCTAGATCTAATCTTTTTAAGCAGTTCCAGTCCCACTCTTCCCTCCTATATTTTCTTTTGGAGTCCAAAGGGTTTTAAAACAAATTGTACTCCTCCCTTTATTCACACTCCTCAATACAGATGAACCACACAGCCCAACTTCTTTGACCTTCAAAAGGGACAGAGATAAAAGAGGGGAATCAAGACATCTCGTCGCAATTCTAATCTTTTGACATGAGAACCCCACAAGTTGGAAAAGCATTCTTTCGAATAAAGTAAAGCATCTCATCCGAATCTTGAGGGATTCAGGTGTCTTGATCCGAATTTTTTCGGCTCGTCTCAAACAATCAAGCCAAGAATGTGAGAGACATTTTTTTCATACCAGAAGAAATTATGATTGAGACAATTCTTCCGACAAAAGAAAGGACATAGACATTTCTTTTTATCTTTTTACTTATTTCCTCTGGTGTGCAATATCCCCTTTTCGACAAACATGACTTGACGAAAAGAATTTTCTTCGTCACATTCGAGTAATGCTTGTCGTTTCACAATCCTCGCTTCTAATGTTCGATGAAGGTTGCTGACAAATTTCCACCTCATTTTTTTAACTCTCGCTTGAGATTTTTTTTATTGAAAATTGTGCGGAATAACTCAATAATGGGTAAATGTGTTTGTGTGTACACGATTCGATTCACAGATTGAAGGTGTACACAGGGAGTTGGTACTTGGTGAAGAGGAAGAATGGAATTTCCTTTCATTGTTCTTTCTTGAGTGATCGTTTGTTGAGCACACATCGTTTTATTGCGGTTCTGTAATTTTTCCAGCATGGAAAATTTGGAGAATTTTATTACGTTTTCGAGACATAGAGGTATAAAATTTGGAAGGATAACAGACAATTGTCAGCGGTATGAAATTCTTTAATTTAAATTTTCAGTTTTGAAAATCATTGGGTCAAAATAAATACACAAGAGCAGCCAATTGGACGTGGAAAAAATGATTGGGTGGTGTTTTATGGTAAAACTTCCGTGCCCTCAGTTTTACTGCTAATCCATAATTTTGAATTGTTGTTTTGAAAAACGGGTTTGTTGTCCCTTCTTTGATCCACTTTCCACCTGAGTAGGATTCTAATTGGATTCTAATTGGATTTACAGCCCTTTCTCATGTATGGCTTCCTTCTCCCCAGTAATTCAATTGTAATTGAATGGCTTTTGTGTGTGTGTCCTAGCTTGACTTTTGAAAACGTTTTTTGAAGGATAATTAATTAATTTTGATGACTAAAATCCTTATCCCTAGCCCACACACACACACACACACTCACTCACTCACTCCCACTTTATCCTCTTTGAAAGCAATTAATTTAATTATTTAATCTACTTCACTAAAAAGCATACTTTTGTGTTTCTTTTTTTATTGTTGATTGTTGAGTGGATGGTGAAAGTGCATGAATTTTGAATTTGTTTCTCTCAATTTTCCTTGCTTATTGTCCAGTCCCTGGACTCCAAAGTCTTTTTTTGGCTTTTTAGTTGAGTAAACTAAAAACCCTAATGAATTTCTTAGAGTGGCTGTCTAGGAAAACAGTATAAAATAATGAGGACAAATTAAGTTTTTGTGTAGAAAGTACCTTTTGAAGTCACCAAAACTAAATTTTGACATGGACGGATAATAAAGTTGTAGGTATGTGAGGTACATTTCTCTCTCTCTTGACTTTCCTACTGTGTCCTTTCTGTCCCTCGTTTTCGTTTGTGGTGGATTAAAAATTCATGGCTGTATAAAAATACAGAGTGTGGGACTGGATATATATATATATATATATATATATATAATTTTTTGATTAGCACATTTATAGCTACTATACACTTCATGTACCTTGTAATTATACATGAGAGGGGAGGGAGAGGGAGAACAGTCGAGTCAAGAATCATTATACTTATTGTATTATCATTGGGGGAGAGAGAGAAAAAAGTGATGGGCCAATCGATATATCGAGTATTACCTATGTCAATACACTTGTAGTCTCCCTAAACGATAGAGAAGAGAGAGAGAGAAAGTACATGTGCAATTTTACCCTTCAAAAACTTTCAAGCTGCTCGTTCAGCGAGTTACAAAATGGAACAAAAGGCATATTTATTCAACTCTGATCCGACTTTCTCCTTATTGATATCCGGATTCGTCTCAATTTTTCAAGGTTGGATGTCCATTAGAAAAACAATTTCGGAGAAGATTCCGTGACTACAATTAATGTATCATTGGTATATCCAGCTTATTAGGAGAAAATTCCAGCGTGTGTGTCTCACATATTGTGAGGGGCTTAAAAGAAGAGGTTAAATTGAGACAAACTACGGTACACAGTCTCATTTTCATGAAGAATTATTGTCCCAAAGACAAACTTGTTGTTGATGCTGTTGACATTATTGTTGTTGTTGTTGTCGTTGGACAGTAGAGCCAATTAGAACGGTTCGCTATATATGTAATTCATGAGGAAAAATTTCCTCATCCTCTTTGTCTCTTTTTTTGTCTCCTCCTCCGCCGTTTTGTCCTCAAAAAAGATGATGAGTTAAAGTGATGTCGTCAGATCCCCTTGTCATTAGCCACATGCTGAGCGAGATGATGATGGAAGAGGAGGTAGACACACACACACACCAACACATAGTTTTTGAACTGTGTGTGTGCTGTGCTGTTTCTGTGTGTGTCCTCAAGTTTGTAAACATTTACTTTGACACACACGTACGGAACTCAAAGAAAGTCTAGCTCTTTTCCGTGACACACGTTGAAATGACACATGTACTAAAGACAGAGGAGGAAAAGTATTACAAACATCAAAAAATAAATCGGAGAAAGAGAAACAAGCAATTTCTCCCCATCTTTTCTGTCTTTCTTCTTCTTTTTTTGAACACATCATGGCTCACCGGATGCTTCGACTACACACAGCATTAATGTACACACCCACATAGAGAGAGAGTGAGAGAGAAAGCTGACTTTCTCTCTTCTGTCTCTTTCGCGTCATTCTTCCGAAATTATGAGGAAATACAGACAGACGGGGAAGAAGTGGAGAGACACAATACAGAAGAACTTTTTTTCACTCCAGTTTTCGCATTCATGACACACACAGCTGGAGGAGGAGGAGGAGGCGATCTGAGTGTTGTTTTAATGAATGCTGTATTCAATTCCCCGAGACAGTCTTCTCAGCCCTATCACCCTTTTGTCCCATTCCATTCTTACCCGAATTCTGTCTCTCTCTCTCTCTCAACTATAAATGTGAGCTTATGATTGTCTGTTATTTAGTAAAACACATGTGTGTTTAAGTGTTTGTGTGTTTCTCACAAGTGTTTTTTCGTATGCATTTGAAACGAGCCTCCTTCCACGCCCTGTTTAACATTTTCTCCTCCTCTACACTTCATTGCACTCTTACTCTTATCCCGAGCTCGGAGTTTTCTTTTACTTTTTTGCACGGGGGAAAGTGACAGTAAAAGAAACGAAGATGAGTTGGGGTGTTGTAAAAAAATGATGTTTCTGGTTTGGACAGACGAGGCTTTCCAGTCAAGACAGACTCATGAGACATTTATTTTGGCCATGCCAAAATGTTTTAGTACAGACGGAGGAGGAGAGGAGAGAAAATGAGGACGACGGAAGAGAGAGGAATAGAATAGAGAATTTAATTTTGTTTGAGAGATTTTCCTCTCCATATTTTTTGTGAGTATTTTACCTACGAATATTACAATATGCCAATATGAAGTTGGAGTAGGAATGTTTTAACATAATAATTGAGCTATTATTCCAGTTCAAGTCTTTCTTAATTAACTTTGAATCTGAACATCCAAATTTCCATTCAACTGAAAAAATTTCTGAAGAGGAGAGAGTACAATTGAATATTTACGGTATATAAAAATTATTTTTCTCTCTCTGAGAAAGACTCTCTCGGTAGGAGATGACCCTAGAGTAATTTATTGAAGAGAAGGGTCAAGTTCGTGTTTTCCGGGTCGAAATTGTGCGTACCGTTGTTGACAACAACATTTTTGGCCATATATTTGGACACAGTCACAATTTGTGGGTTCTGGAAATATACGGGGTTTTTTTCCATCTTGGAGTTGACTTATTTATAGATAAATATTTTCATCTCGTTCTTAATCTTGAATTGATTGGTTTCTCTGTTGTTGTGTGGATGTGCAATGTGCGTGTGTGGATGTTTTGGAGGAAGAAATAGAAAAGCGGATTTTTTTGTTGTCCCTTTTCTTCTTACATTGTGTATTGGAAAATCGGATCAAGTAGATTCAACAAAAAAAGAAAGCTGTTGGTCCAGAGAATTGGTTGTTATGTTACATACATGGTATTAGCATGTAAAATGTATTGTCCACTGGACAGTACGCAGCAGGAAGAGAAATTTTTTTACTTTTTCTAAAGGTTGACTTACTGTATCGTTTGTTCCATTTTTGTTTGTGACATTCCTACTGTCAGCCAAGCCATGAGTTATGCACCACCTTCTGTTTACCCACTGACCATAAATATAAATATTGGAAGGGGAGGACAAAAACAAGAGTCGAACCATCGACCATGGTCCGTTAGAAATGTGTAACCTTTTTTGTGTGGACAGCAATATTTTTAAAAATTTGAACAGCCAAGCCTTTAGTTCAACTTCAACTTGTGGAAAATTAACCAAGCAACCATATGTACTTATTACATTCATGGGTACATTCAGTGCAGTAGTGTTTATTTACTTTTGAAAGAGAGAGAAAATTGTAGAGTGAGTTCTCAGGCGATTTTCATCAGAATGGAATCTCTCTCTCCATTCCTCACACTATTGTGCTGTTACATAAATATGAAATAATAAAAATGGTGGGTGTGCTGTAAGGTCAAACATTGACGTTGATACACTCTCATAAAATGTGTATCAAAAATCATAAACATGGAAGGAGTATGCCAGTTTGAAGTGAAACTCAAACAGTAACATTTAAAATGGAGTAAATATCAAATACTGTAAAGTATTTATGGATAAAAGTCAGAAACATTTCAATTATTCAGGAATGACCTTCCGTCTACATTGTGACAGTAATTGGCATTGTCTGTATTTGTCTTCTTTCTATTTTTACAGGTAGAGACAATTGGAGACGCTTACTGTGTTGCGGGGGGTTTACATCGAAGAAGTCCGACACACGCACAACAAATTGGTGAGTCACTCCTTTTGTGTCCTTTGACCAATTTTGGTGGATTATGACGTCAGGGATTATTTTTCAAAATAATATTTCTTTTACAGCCTGGATGGCAATCAAAATGCAAAAGGTAGGTACATGTCTCTCTCTCTCTTTTCTTTCTCTCTTGATTATTTCTGGTGTGTCCTTTCTGTCCCTCGTTTCGTTTGCGGTGGGTTAAAAATTCATGGCTGTATAAAAATACAGAATGTGGAACTGGATATATATACAATTTTTTGATTAGGACATTTATAGCTACTATACGCCTGATGTACCTTGTAATTATACATGAACGAGAGAGAGAGAGAACAGTCGAGTCAAGAATCATTATAGTTATTGTATTATCAATGGAGAGAGAGGGGGAGAGAAGAAAAAAATTTATGGGCCAATTGATATATCGAGTATTACCTATGTCACTTGTAGTTGCAAAGCGTCAGAAAAGAGGGGAAAGTACATGTGCAATTTTATCCTTCAAAAACTTCCAAGCTGCTAGTTTGGCGTGTTACAAAATGAAACAAAAACTGTATTTATGCAACTCTCATCCGACTTTCCCTATTGACACTGGCCTCCTCTCAACCTTTTAAGGCTGGATGTCCAGTAGCATTAGAGAGCGTGTCATTTGGGATTCAGAGGGAATAAAACGTTAATAAAGTGAGAACTCTGTACTGCAGTTTACAATAGTTATTTACTCAAAAGAAAAGTCTCTCTCGGAAGGGGAAATCCCAATTTTTAAGGCAAACTTGAACACTGTATTCATATAGGATAACGGAAACAAAATAGGAAAGTAGTTAGTAAATGAACAATTACCGGTAGTTAGTTTTCACCTGAGATCTCTCCTTCATCTTCTGCCTGTTCTACTTGTACTTCCATTGGCTGCTCGTTGGAGGGTTCAGTTGTGAACCGAAGAGGATCCTTCTCCCATTTGTACAGGTTTGGGTACTCAAATTCTCTTTTAAACAAAACCCGGGGTAGATTGAGGAAAAAGGAAAATGATTCCTGATCCATGTGACGACAATGAATTTTATCATTCAATAATCGAATCTTGAGTTTTGGAAGCTTCGTTTTGTCCAAATCAAACCAATTATTGTTCACTCCAGAGCCCGGGAATGGAAGGGTGAATTGATCAAGGGTCATCTTATTGAGTTCAGCCATTTTAAAGTTGAATTGTACTTGGCCCTCAAAGAGTTGTTTATGCTCATTGTCGTTTTTCTTCAAGTAGATGATGGTAGTAGAAAACCATTCTGCCTCGGGATTATCTAACAAAAAATTGACCAGAGTGGTATTTCTGGAACATGAAATTAATCTTGGATGTACGCCAAAGTGACTACCAACATAAATCCATACAACCTGCAATCAAATGATTAGAGATAGTCAACATTGAATGGAACAGTTTATGAAACTAAGCCATTGTATGTAATACACGTACCTGGCCTTTCTTCACAAAATATGCATACACATTTGCCGTGTATTCCAAATCAGTAGAAGTTGGAGCAATGACTGTGCTACTTCCCGCATTGCCTGTATACCCGATCAGCTGTGGTCCCACTAAATCAATTTTTGGAGACTTATTCCTTCTCCATCCATAACTAAATTGACTTTCCTCTTTTTAAAACAAGAGCTCAATCCATCCAAAGTCAAATATTTTGACCGGACTCCCATACTTCCTAATCTTGTTTCAAAACTTTGATGTTGATTGAGTTTTGGGTTGAGGAGAAAATGAATTGCCTAATACAAAATATAAGCTATTAACTATTTGCTGCTCACGTTGTGTCAAAAGAAGGAGAGAGGACATCTTAGTACTTACTTTAGTGCAATTAATTGCGACAGCTGCATCAGTCGGGTCATCTTGACTCCAGTTAATCATTTCCAAATCCACATGGACCAAATCTGCATCAAATTTGTTTGAGCTGTTCATTTTACCTAGTGCATTTTCGTTGTGAGCCCTTGGTGCAGTAAAGTGTTTAATGCCAAGAGCAGAGTCCAACCGAGGGTCATCGAATTCGACCTTTAATAAAATGACACCGAGTACTCTTTCTCCCTTAACTTGTTCTCCATTGACCTCTCTGTCATTAACTTGTTTGAGATCCATGATAGTCACCAATAAAGCAACAGTATTTACACCGTCAGGTGTATTAGTATACTGCAATACAGAAATAATTTTCTAATAATTATTAGTGTACAGTTTGAGATGGATTGATTCATGAAATAATAATTTTAAAAAAAGTCAGACTTACATTTTCTCATTTTTGACCGTCTTCAAGTCCATCAAGTATCCGAAACGGCCAGGTTGAGTAATAACTGGACGTTCTGCTGCCACTAAATTGTCACTTGTATATAATGTAGGGTGAAGACCTTTGATGATGGCTAGCTTGTCTCTCATACAATCTGTGACTCTCCAGTCTGGTTGATGTTGACCAGCTAGTTGTGTGGGACAGATACATTTGATTTGTCTGTACTTGTATGTCTTACTTCTAATTGTTTTTTCTTCTCCTGGTTGAAGATTATTTCGATCAACCGCATTCAAACAAACGAAGCACAATCTGATTGCATCATCCTTACTAAAATTTTTCTTGGCCCTACTCCCACATACTCTACAACATTTCCCTCCAGCTGGAAATTTCTATACCAAAAAATAATAGTCATTCATTAATTCATTAATTGTCAGTTATAACAACAAAGAACGCACGTTGTGATGATGAAAATGATTCCAATAATACTACTATCTCACCCCATTGTCATTTCGTTGCTGCTTCCTCCTATTATATGTAGTGCTGATTGACGTGTAATTATACTCTTCATCTGTTTCTTCAAACGGTTTCCTAAAACTCTATAAATAAATATACATAAGTACAACGGATCAACGGACAATGCATGGAAATGTGAAATTATTATAAAAAACAGTTGAATAATATTTTACCTCCTCAAACTTTTGTTCCAACTCAGAAACTTCTGTCGTCAATTTCACAATTAAATCTTCATAATGTTTGATCCTGGCCATTCTCTCCTTAATTTTCTTTCTCATCTTCCGTTCCTCTTCACCAATTTGAATTTGTGTCTTCACTTTCTCCATTGGTATTTTTGATTTCGCTTTGTTTGACCCCGGCTTCTTCTTGGTCACTCCACTACCAGGCTTTACTCCAACAGACGCACCACTTTTACTCTGACTTCTCGTACGAGCCATGACTCAGTTAATTCTGACTACTCCGTTATTATTACCTTCATAAACGTTCTTCTGCAATGCCGAAATTCGGAATCCGAATGTACTGGGTAATAGGAAATTCGCACATGATTCAAGGATATCTATGTTATACAGTATACTTTAATTCCAAACCAATCATGGACAACACCCTGAATGGTCACAATTAAAATGATGATTTAATTGCACAATTTATTATTGCGTGGCAAAATTAATTATTTGGCTAATTTCTCTGATTGATTTCAAAAAGTAGTGATTATGATAATACTATAACTGTAGGTTTTTAAAATAACCTACAAGTACTAAGTTACTATTCACCATGTATTTACATAGATTCTTCTCTCAACCCTTGTTTAAATTAGAACTTTCAATTTTTTGTTCACAGAGTATACTATATCCTCCTCCTTTGTCACATTAATAATTAATTAATAATTATAATTAATACATAGGACCAGCTTGCACTGAAAACCATATTTGGATAATGATGAATTTTGGTTTCAATATTTCCAATTATACAGACTTGTGTGACTGCGACCACCCACGATGGACAACCAATAAGAGTAAAAAATTGGGCATATTTTTTTGGAAAAATTTGTAGCTTTAATAGCATTGAAAAATCAATGAAAAAATTTAATTGTAGATGCGAATTGGCTTACACACCGCCTCCGTCTTGGCTGGAGTAGTCGGAGTTAAGATGCCTCGTTACTGTCTATTCGGCAACAATGTAACTCTTGCAAATAAATTCGAGTCGGGCAGTGAGCCTTTGATGATTAACGTCAGTCCAACTACGCACAGGTGAGCATCTTCATCATCCTTTCTCCATTCCCATTTTGCATATGTCCTAAATTGCACTTCCCCTCCTTCTCTCTTCACTTCCAAATAATACTCACACTTCTTCACACCTGACTCACCTTCCCAATTCACGGTGGTGTGTGCGTGTGTGGGGATGACTAGGAGGGATACTCTACTTCTGTGGAAGGATATAGAAATAAGAGGAATGTAGGCATCCTTTGGGATATCAACAGGAAATTAACTTCTGCGTTTGTACGTGGACGTGAGAGTGTGTGTGGATGGGAATGAAAGACCAAGATGCAGTTAAAAATAAATGAGAGGCTCCAGAAAAATTCCGGTGTAATATCGTCCGTGTGTGTCTGTGAAATGGAGAGGGAGGGGAAATGAGCCTTTTCACTTGCAAAATTGCGTTGAATTTTTGATCAACTCTCTCTTAATCTCTCTCTTTCATACACGTGTACGTAGTAGATATACGCGTGTGTATATCTGATATGTGTGTGATATCATGCTGTATGATTTGGGGGGAGCAGGAAGAGAAGGATCCTTCTAAAATTATTGATATCAGAGTTGAACAAGAATTTCAATGAGATTAGCACTTAAGAGAATATCCAGACTCATTTTCCTGCACAATTCAATGTGTCCCTTACAATATTAATAACGATTCTCTGGACTGTTATCCTGAAATTTCCCTTCTGTCTCTCTCTCTCTCCTCCCGTCAGAAATAGAAGAAGAAATAGAGTTGACCAGACCCCCTGACGCCCTATTATTTTCCTTGCTTTTATGTGACAGGATGAAGAGAGTTTTGACACACTGAATTTTTGTTTTTCTCTCTCCATTGTCACAGTTCAAATGTCCCCATTTGTGCCTCATGTGAGTCAACAAAATCAGAATTGAGGAAAAGAGAGAGAGAGAGCTGGAGAGTCAATACACTTGAAAACACACACACACACACAATGATATTGTATTTTATTTATAGGGGACACTCAAATTTGCATTGGGTGATTGAGTGACAGGTTTTCTATTATAGAGTAGGGTCTGTTTTGTGTGTGTGTGTGTGTTTTGTGGGAAGCATGTTTGTGACATGTTTGTACTTGATATACCTATTTACATATGACTGACTCTTATTCATGTTTCTGTAATTTTCTTGTCAAAGATTTTTGTTGGAGACTCCTGGCTTCACTTTCCAGGTAAAGACACACACAAATATTATATTTTTCTCTGGTGGTTTGACTTTCAATGTGGATATATGGTAGTATGCAAAGTATGTCATACATTATTTACTGCCTGTGTGAATAAAGTATGACTGTAACAGCCAATGTATTCCTCTTACACATTTTTGGCTACTACTGTGTATTTTCCTTCAGTACTGCTACTATTTTTCACAATTGTCTTCACTCCATGAAATATTCTCTAGAAAGAGTTTTCAACAAATAACGTGAATTTGATGAATTAAGATATCCAATGATTATTGTAATACACAGTAATTTAGCCAGTTAAATGTGTATGAATACATTTGATTAAGTTGTTTGTTCAAATAGAGATGAGAGATGATGGTTATTTATTCACATTTTACAGGCTAGACCACGAGATTGCCTCCCTAAGGGTTTTCCACCTGACATACCGGGTAAATTTTTGATACCTTTCTCTCCACAATTTTTCTTTATGATGTCTTGTATATGTAAAAATTTGTTTGCCTAACTAATACAAAATGTCTAAAAGTACATGTTTTTTTTGGTGAATTAGGTACTTGCCACTTCCTGCTTTCTTACAAATATCCGAGCCTTCCACCAAACACTCCAGATTTTGAACATATAGATCGAGCCCTCCAAGAACTCAACCTACAAAGTCAGTAGAAGAAGAATGGAGAAAGTCATTATCAAAATATTGTACTTACTCCACAATGCAAACTATTTGTCCCTTTCTTCATATCGCTTACTTTTTTCGGTAGCAAGTATATAATAACTGAAGGATTTTTTTAAAGAAGCAGTACAGTATTCCGGAGTTTTAATTGTTGTGTGTGTCCTAGACATCCTCCTTTCTCATCTGGGAAGACACTTTTCAGGGTGTCGAAAAGTCGTCGGAATATTTGGATTCCTATTGTAAATTCGAACTGTAAAGTCCCCATTGTTAATTTCATTGTGATTTCTGTAGGATTTAATAGACTCTTTCAGTTGTAAACTTTTACTGGACAACTAAACTCTTCAATTAGGAATGTGCTCTCAAAACATGTTATCATATAGTGTACAAAAAATTGAAAATATCACGTACCGTGAGAAACGTTGAGCGTTGAGGGGAAATTTTTCAATTTTGTTTGTGTAGAATATGTATGGGGAAAGTACATGGAGAAAGGAGGAGGAAGCAAATATACTGGAGACAGCAACAAAAATCAAATAAAAAATGTACGACACACACACATATTGTAATACACAAAGTGCGTTTAATGAACAGCTAAAACGGATCACTGTCTTACATAAAAAATATTTAGAAGGTTGTTTGCAATTATGGTTAGTTTTAAAATAATTTAACACATTATTGTAATTTATAATTGGTAGGTTCATGGCTTATAGAAGTAATAAAGTAGAAAGAATCATATTTACCTCGTTCTATTACATGTTTAGTTGGGAAGAGAAAGCGTAGACAACAATCGTCATCAACACACCCAGGACCTTTCTGCAACTAATAATTAAATGATATGTAATGCAACGTAAAATGCTTCATTGTAGCTGTTAAGGAACAGTTACTTCATTTTTACTAAAAAAAATAAATTGGTGGAGAGAAAGCAGGAGAAAGCAGGGGGTGGGGAGTGGACCGAAGAAAGATGAACGATGGTGCTTCGTCAGTTGTTCAATTTGTCCAGATTATGAAAAAAAGCCTTTTTTCGTGTGTTCCAAAATACAATGTAGTACATACATTAAAAATTTAATGACGATACTTGTCTCCTCCTCTTCTTGTCTAAATAATACAAACTCCCCAGAAAATACAATTAACAACAAAACTCGTGTATAAATTCAATAATTAAAAACGTACATTAATTATAATTGTAATTGAAGGGATTCACACGGAAAAATAATTTATGAAATAATTTGTTAAAGAATTTGTCAAAGTCATGAGACTAATTATGATCATAATTATGATGATAGTATTGTAATTGACAAACCTTTTGTATTTGAGGATAACAATGTACAATATCAAATCCCAATATTTATCTTAACATCCCAGTCCTCAACAACAAAAATTAATTGTCCTTTGCTTTGAGGAAGAACGAGGAAAAGTGTAATTAAAAAATTAAGTATTACTTTATTGTATTGTCACTATTTCATACAATTGTATCTAAGACACACACACGGCATATTATTAGATATGTATGTGGAGAGAACGAGAAGGTCATCATCAAAGGAAGGTAAAAAATTAATTCAAAACCAAATCACTAATTATTAACAATACAAGTACCATGAACCAGGAAAAGTGAAAGTAAACTTTAAAAAATTGTGTGAAGAGGTGCTGAGCTGAGGTATTTACATGGATCCGATACATGTTCGATCCGCTGAAAATACTAAAAATTACAATTTAAACTAAGATAAAAAATTATCGCCAGAGTTGTATACGCAAAAGAAAACCAGAAATTAATAAATATATTATATATATATTAACTTAAATTGAGTGTGGGTCGATGAATATTATATGTCACAAAAAATAACAGAATGTTAAAAAAACGAACAATAAAAAAAATGTTGAAACTTTGAGAAAAAAATACACAGAGAAACCGGAGAGGAGAAAATTAATACAGATTGTATGGATGTACAACAAGCGCTAATATGATTAATATGACGTTGAAATAAAATAATAAAATTTAGGATATGTTCTTTTTGACTAATTCCTGGTTCAAGTGTGAAATGTTTTATTGCATATGATATGTTGTCGAAAAAATTGGGTATCGCAATTCGTACTGTTTTGTCATGCAGAAAAAATTCAATTTAAGACTTTATTGTGAGTCAAAGGCAAAAATGAAATTTCTCTGAGGCATTCAAAAAAAAGTTCATTACACACGATTTACAACTACATTAATATATACACAAAAGTACAAGAGAAGGTAACATTACAAATTGTACATGAAACAAAAAGTCTTTTTACACTAAGAAAAAGACTGTGTGAACTTTTTTACGTCATTTTCCCTTGTCGTTTTCATAAATTGATCATGGTTTGAGCTAATCTTTTACAACAAAAAAACATTTTTTGACATGTATTTAATATGGCCCTCGTTTGACATTGTCAATTATTTCTATTGAGAATTTTGAGCTTGGATGTGACATGGGATGTGAATGATGTTTGGTTGTTGGGGGGGAAGAGTGAAAGTAGTTTTTTTCATTGGGATTTGAGTCGACTTCCCTTGAATTGAAGAAAGAGGAAAAGGTCGCGAGTACGATGATGACTTCTCACGCCCTTCCTTCTCTCTTCCTAATTGAACTTTAGCAGTGTATCATTTAAAATTGATTCATTTAGTCAGTTGTTGTCTAGGATTAAGAGAGCTTATTTTTCAGGGTTGTTTCCCTCCGAGTTGATGAGTTGGTGGAGGTGGGTTGAAATTGGCATCAGAAAATGAAATCTTGGGAACAAAACCGGAATCCCCTGTTTGAGCATGGAAGAAAAGAATGAGAGAAATTTTTAAGAAAATCAATTTTTAAATAATCCAAACTACGTTTAAATAAGGAGGAAGAGTTTAATTGGGATTTAATTGGGTAAGTAAATTCACCTTCGACGTAGTAAGTGACGGTCATGAGACGACCGTCTGGGAGCCACACGTAATATTTCCCGTCAGTTCTTCCACCTTCATTCTGGGTTTCCTCCTGGCCGTAATAATTTTTGGATGGTGGATCATTCACTTCATACTCGTATTGGTACTGGGAAGAGAGGGAAGAGGAGAAAATGCATTAATTTGTGTAATCTCTCTTCACTCGAAATTTATTATTGTTCTCCTCCGTAAAACGTTTACGTGAACAAAGGAGGAGGAAAATGAAAGTTATTTTTATTATGTGGACTCCTCACTCGCAAAAATTCGTCACTTTATTCTCCCAAGATATTTAAATTCCCTGTGCCCTACACACACACACACACACAATATTTTTATTCAATGGGAAAGTATGAGCTTAAAAAAGTGTAGAGAGAGCATAGGAAGGAAATTAAAGTTTTTTATGACTCCTTTCTAATGTCTTTTATACACTGTAATTCTATGTACAGATGTACGGATGGACTTCACATCATCCTCCCTTGAACACACACACAGACACACACGACTCTCGGGTTGTATGAGTCTTAATGGGTTTTCTATAATAAAATGTTATGATTGTAGTGCTTTAATATAGAATTCCCCCATCTCTCTCAGTTGAGTCACCATTCCTTTTTTTCTTTTGTGAATTGCATTGTTGTGGCAAGAGTCGCTCCACGCTTGAATTGTGTGTGTGTACAATCTAACTTTTCTATGTCATGTGTGATGTGACGATGTCCACTTTATGTGAGAGAATGAGGAGTGACCCCAACAAACCTTTGGTCAAGTTGTCCATTAATATTATTTAAGTATCCCATCCTTCCTCCCTCCGTATCTTTACAAGATAAAGGAAACTGCATAAAGGCGAATGACAATGAGAGAGACAGAGAGAGAATGGAGTACTTTTAAGTGGGGGAAGGGAATGTGCGATTAATTGCATAATAAAATTGATTCGACTCAGTCAAGATGGCCTGTGAAAGTTGTGTGTTTGTATTCATGCAGGGAGGACTGAATTGTATGTACTTGATATTGACACTCAAGTGTCTCTGTCAAATGACTCGTTCTTGTGTGCAATTAAAAATGTTTGACATATTTTGATTGAATTGAAGTGAATTTTTTGTCAAAAAATAAACAAGAATTATCCTAATTAAAGCATAAACTCAGTAGTAAATTCGGTTTGTCTACTTAATTAATTTGTTAATGTGAAAAGTTATTCAGGATTGCAGAATTTAGAATGGATTCTACTCTCTGCCAAAATTGTGTGTACAATTTTGCACACACATCCTGAAGTGACGGCACAAAATAAAATTAGTAGTAGATTTTTCATTGCCACTCTTGATTCAAAATTTTGTCGTGTGAATGGGTCAAACCTCTCCAAAAAATATTTTGTGTCATGTAGAAGTGCACACAATTAAAGGAAACTTACTGGCATGGGTGCAAATTTTTCTTCAGGTTTATTCTGATTCCCTTGTTGAGGAGCTCCGAGGATGGCCGTCACAACTCCGAGGACTAAAAGAATTGTTACTGGATTCATGATGAACCTGGAAAATTGGAATCCGAAGAAATTTTAATATTTTCCAAAAAGAAACACTTGTGATTTAATCCTCGTATATTTTGTTGTCCCACAAATTTAATTGTACTTGGTCTAAACTTTGTGTAAAAGTATGATTGGTTTCAACTTACAGTTTAATTGTATCACTCACTCTAGTTTTTAAAATGTGATGAGCATGTGACGACCACAGGGCTACTAGTGAGAATCAAAATTTATTTTCTCTTTAAATAGGGTGTTCGTTCCCAACAAAACCACCCCCCTCAATCTCTCTCTCCATAATTATGTCATCTTGTTATGAATGTGTATGTGTGTGTGTGTGTGTGTGGATTCACATTGTACAGAGACAAGAGTCCAAGTCGGACTCCCCAGCTCTTTTTTTAAAGCACACTTTTAATTTGTTGAATAACACACACAACTATAGTCCTACCTGTGTGGTGTGTGTGTGTTATGCTACATGACAGAGTACACAATAGGGAACAGGATTCATTTTTCTCTCACACTCATCACAACAAGTGGTGTAGAGGGAAGAAGAGGGAGAGCCGTCGCCCTTCACCAAGTTAAAAAGCTGTGCCAATATAAAATCTTTTTATTGTAATCCCATCCAGAGAAAATCATCAGTAATGATGCTAGCTGGAGATACATAAAATGACGCACACACACCATCCTATGTAGTACCACCAGGTATAATAATGTGGAGGAAGGTGAGAGGATCATCATAATACACATTACCTACACATTACCATATTATTATTATCACACAAATTATGACAAGCATCATCTATGATCCGTGTCCGTATGACTAGAAAGAGAGACGAAGGAGACATGACGGAGGGGGCGGGGGTAATGAAGACGTTGTTGTTGTTCAACTTAAGCCGAGTTATGAAATGGAATCATAAAAAATCTATTTTGGATCCCTCTGACACACACACACGTTACACAGTGACACACACACAAATGCATCTTTTTCTTGTTCATCTTTCCACGGCTGCTGATGTTTGATTAAGTACTCATTGCACACTGCATCAATCATCACACACAGAATGGAGGGGATTGCATTAACTTTGATTAGCGTCTGTGTCATAAATCACACATGTACAACTCATTCAAATGAAATGGACAAGTTTCCCCTGCAGAGGAGGAGGAGATTCCAATTCAATAGGTAAGTATGCACAATTTTTCTGAATTGATTGGCCATAGACAGGGATGGAGAGGAGGAAGGGAGATGGGGAAAATGAACAAACTACACATTAGAGGATCAGAAGATGAGTCTCTCTTCAAGCTATTTACATAATATTGAGTAATGCGAGTGGAAATGTGTGTGTGTGGTGGAGTGACAGGATTTAATGTAATATACTTAATGCTTAATTGTTGAGCTCAAGTAATGACTCGGTACACAAAGGGTGACAAATCCTTGTGCGGAGGACTCAGTCACAACATTTGTCAAAAAAACCTTCTCGGTTCTGTGTGTGTGGTTGATGGATTTTTTTCAAAATGATGTTTTGATGGTACTCGATTTCTTTTGTGATGAAATGAACTCCCAAACATTGGATACAGATACATAACTCATTATGACAGTGTGGATGATTCGAGATGAAGAGGAGGATCATGTACATCTTGTACGTGTTACGAGAGGGGAGGAGGAATTTAATATCTGAGGACATGTTTCATTGAACACATTTCCTGGATGTGTGAGATGAGTGCGAGATGATCAATTATTGTTTTATCAGGAGGAGGATCAGACCAGAACTTTTTCATATTTTTATTGTTTTTTGGGATCCTTAAAATCTTGTTTCCTGACTTGGACGACGAGTATTAAATTAACTAGGATGTCTCCTCCCCTTCTTTTTCTATCATTGTTGTTGTTATTGTTCCTCCTCGTCTTTCCTTCATACCGGGATGATGAGAAGTTGATGAGAGGTTGTAAAAATTTTCATCTTGTTGTTTACTTGATTTTATGGATGGTCAATGACGCATTTTGATATTTGGAGTCTCTTTTTTCCCTGTTATTGACAATAAATTTATTGTTTGTGTGTGTGTACTCTTTGTAATTTACACTCTGTAAATACGACAATTTGATGACTCATTAGGGTTAAAATATTTTGAAGGTCCATCCATGGATTTTTTCCGATGAAAATTGTACACATGGCGTTAACGTGGATTTAATGCATGACAATCTCAAATTTTTTATTTCTTGGAGATCCCCCTCTTCTATATTCTTGAATGTCGTTAAATTAAAATATTATTCGTCAACACAATTTACAAATTATGTGTGTGCGGGGAAGATGGAATCTTGTAAATTGTGAGTAATTTGATATTTCTAGAGGATTGTGTAATGCACTGTTAAATTTTGCTTAAAATCTTTCAAGTCTTACTGTCGCTCTGTGTGAGAAGTGGAAAATATGAAGAGGAAATTTTATTTTTTACATCCGTAGGTCAAAAATGGGGATTCCTCACACACACATGCTAGTACACACGGTTGTGTTAAAGTTGGATAATAAAAATTTCGGAATTATGACTAAATTATTATGTAATAATTCTTGACCATACTCCTTTTTTCCAGAAAAATAAATAAATAACACCATTTTTTACATTATGAATTAGTCTAGGAACTAAAAATACAAGATATCATCTTCCTACAATACAGAATTAGTTAAATACACAATACATATCAGTCTTTGTGTCTGCCGTGACGCAATATGCATTCCCCACTCCACATAAATCCACACGACATAAATCTTGATAACATTTAGCCAGCCATTAATTAGACAAAATATGAAAAAAAGAGTCTTTGATGTTCTTGAGAAATTCGGCGTCCACAAAAACTGACAGAAGTCAAAAAAAAAATCTTCCACACAAATTGAAAAACATGTGAAAACTGGGAGACTCCCTACAAATACCTAGGTAAAAAAACAATATTACTTAAATAAACATACACACAATTTTACAAGTTTTTAGAAAAACTGACTTTACATACGTTAATATATAGTCCATATAAATTGTGTGTGTGAGTGTGTGAAGGAGTCAAATAATGTCTATTCTTGTTTACAGAATCCTCTGAGCTGTGTGGTTCAGACTGGCTATCTGTATTCTTCAGTTGCTCATAATTAAATTGTAATGTTCACTCTTATGCGAAATAGATAGTCATCTTTCTCATCACCATCATCCCTGTGTGTGTGTAGACTGGGCGGAAAATGTCAGAGTTAAGCTTGGTTAAAACTACGACTGTGTGTGTGTAGTATGTGTAATTATGGGGCGAATGATTGAAAAGCAATTCTTGAAAGAAACATTCATGGATGGAATCTCTTTGTCTTTGTCTATTATTGTGACTTCTTTCTTTTGATGTAATTATCAACCTTAGCACAGCAAATATTGTTTTGAGTGAGAATTATCCTGTCTCTCCGTACTTTAAAGGTCCAATTCCATTTAATGTAATGTATTCATAATGCTCACATCCCATTCAATGGGAAGTTGCACACACACGTTCAAAAAAGGTTAATTCACATACAGTACTGTAAAGTGCATAGCCTTTATCATCTTGTGTGTTTGTGTTTGTGTGTGAAAATGAGTGATTTAATTTCACGCAATTTGGATTTGTGAGGGTGATTCTATTTATTTATTTGCTTTGCTCCTTTTATTTTTATCTCGAGTCAGAAGGTAGTACGAATCCTACTCAATATTATGGGGTACTCTAATCTGAAAATGTTTGAAAGGCTAAGACTATTTCTTGAATGTGTGTGTACCATTCACAGTCACAGACAATGGATTGGTGTAGAACAATGTCAACTAAATATAACACGTGTATTAGATATCATAGATAGTTGGGGACACGGAGAGTGACTATTATAAGTACTTGACCTGGTCGAAAGACTATACTTGTGTAGGGATTGAGAGAGGGATGTATTAATATAAATTGATGATGAGACTTTGATAAAATATAAAATCCATCTCACTTGTCTCTCTCCTCCTTGTTACTCCGAGGACTTATTCCTTATGCCTCACCTTTATTGTCCTCTCAACAATTCAATATTCCATTATGAACAACCTTGCTCAGCCATCCTTTTTTTCCATACGTACTTTTACCTGTTACAATAATTATGTACGTGTGTGGACTGTCCCAGTCTACGTACATATCCAAGTATTTACATAGACTGCAATAAATTTTAAACTTGTATTACATACTTATTGTTGAGAGATCACTAATGATCCCTTATGTCGTCTCATATGTCACTCACGTTTTTTTTGATAGAGTATTGTTTGCTTGTATGTATGTGTGTGTCCATTTTTTGGTCTGGACCAACTCGGTAAAATCATGATTTTTCATTGCTTAAGAGAAAAAAGAGTGTTCAATTTTTTGCACATTAATCTCTATCTCTCTAATAAAGAGTCTTTATTTTCTTGTCATCAAACTCTAATGACTCACTTTATTAATTTTATGTTCATCAATAAAACTACAAAGTTAACACACTAGCGTAACACTACACCTACCTACACATTTGATTGAGGGGAGAGTGTAATTGATGAGGGTTACTACATTGTACAATATTTTTCAAAAATTTATAATAATTTCTTTCTGCTTTAAAAAAAGATTTTTCTGAATGAAATTTCTAGTGTAGTTGGATAAGAGTTACTCATTTTTGTCCACTGAAACCCGAAACTGGATAAGGACCAGCAAATAGGTCACAATATTTACAGACGCTGTGGCAAGGAATTTCGTGGAGACTTCCATTACTCCAAAGGCATTCACAGTTTCTTCATGATTCAATTTTTGAAGGAACACTGATACCTGTTTCAAGATTAAATCCAGTTTGAGTCACAAATAACAAGGAGACGCTAATAATCTATTGTCGTACCTCAATTTTGGTGTCCAAGTCCAAATGTCCCAATGAAGCTTTATGAAGGACTCTTCTGGCAGACACTCCCTACATTTTTATAAACCCAGGGAAATATTAGCATCTTTTATTAAACAGTTAAAATGTTAAACTACTAATTGCTCCGCATTACAACTGAAAAAAATATTTCCAGTAGCGCAGAGACAACAACTGAAAACTACTGTGTAGTTATTTTTATGGCCAACTCACCGCATTCTTGATAATTTGCCCAGAAACTAGGATGAGGGTGAGACTGACCATTCCATACCACATATGAAAACCCCAAATATAATAATAAATGTACGGTACGCCGTTCTTTTTGGTCACCTGGCTCAGGATGACTGTATAAACCCCGAATGCTACGGAGATGACAGAACAACAACTTGTCACACAACTTGGGATTCCAAAATAATTGGATAAATAGTTCGTCGCGATACAAAGATTCTCATGTAAAATCCTCAGATTCGCCAAACAATTTCTCCGTAGACTCTTGACCTTCTCAACATTTTCAAGGGTAGACTCCAGTTTCCTACAAATCTGTTCGTGTAGAGCCCTCAGGATGAGGCTGACAATGAGGAAAAGGGTCCCAAAGAATTGTGCGTACAGAATGATGAACGTGTGGATCAGTTTTTGAAGAAACTCTGCGGAAAATAGTGCACATTTTTGGATCCTTGACCCTCCGGTCACACAAGGGATGACAATGATGAATGTGAAAAACATCATGTAGGCTAAAGAAGTGAGCCCGACTCCTATCAAAACTACATATGCATAAAATTTCAATTTCCAGAATGACGATTTGTTGGGATTTTTTGGACAACGACTGTGTGGTTCCAAATCACTGCTCACTTCCGAGAGAATTGACCATGCCGAGGAAAATTGAGATCT
The DNA here is from genome assembly GCA_009870185.1 of Pygmarrhopalites habei. Lineage (NCBI taxonomy): Eukaryota > Metazoa > Arthropoda > Collembola > Symphypleona > Arrhopalitidae > Pygmarrhopalites > Pygmarrhopalites habei. Next base: position 4,980 of record WJFB01000647.1, on the reverse strand, counting down.
TTTTAACCGAGCAAATGCGAGTAGGATAAAGACCTGGATATACTTTGCGATGACTTCAATATTCAGAGCGTACAAGTCTGTCCCTTGAAAAAGCACAGCGAGAATATCAAACATGTTGAATGGGATCCAGTAAAGGAAGTACAGGAAATGACCCGTCATAATCAAATTCAGGATGGCTGGAAAAGAAAAAAAATTCTGTTCAAGTTGACAAAATTCTGTGGATCGGATGATTGGGACAATTTTTTTTCCTCCTCCTGGAGATTCTCTTTTGGGATGACTCCTTGATAGAGGAAATATTCCGATTATCTGACATACTGTCGTGATTGGTTTAATTGTGTCACAGAAACAATGGACCCCACTGTCCAGGATTTTGGTGGCTTGTTGTAACTTAATTTCCAGGTGACTCAAGGAAAACACCACATTCTCGTCCAATTTTTCAACACACTCCACTTTTGTCTGATCCATATTGGATTCAGGATTGGAATAAGGAAAAAACTTTTTTAAAAGATCAAAAATTGATCGTTGACGTGAAACGTTTTTGGAGAAGCCGTCTTCTTTTGTTAGGTAATTCGCTCTGAGGCACAGACTATTTCTCTTTGATGACGCATTTGGTGATTAGTTATAATTTTTTCATTTTTGCAGAATTAAAACATTATGAAATTATTGTCGCATACTGACGCATACATCCTAAAGTAAATATTGATAGACCCGGTATACACTGTGCGTGAGAGAGAGAGAGAGAATGGCTTAAACTAATATTTGTAGTCCAGATGTACACAAAGTTGTTTAGCTTCTGGGAGGTGAAGCAATTAATTTTTGTCATGAATTTTCATGACATGACATTATCATGGAATGATTTAATTTTTCCTCCTCCTAAAATAATTGCACGTCAAGGACAAATTCTTCCGTATTGTCACTGGCTATTAAATTTTTTTGATTACTTAATTTTGAAATTTTAACTCCATTCATAGTATTTTTATTACAAAATTAATCAATCCCTTCCAAAAATCATTAACAATCATTTTTTTAGTTTTGTTAGTTGCAAATTTTTCTTAAGTATAATACCTATAAATATTCACATTTATTGACTTTTAAAGTACATGTTTTTGGCTTTTGCCCCTGAGCTGGATTAAAAACGAGTAGAAATATTTACAAGGAAACGTATTATAGCAAGGTTATATTAGACTCCAATAAGGGAGAAAAGGGAACTGAAAGATTTTAAGCTCAACAAGTCAAATAAAAATAAATTGGTTAACAAGATTAATAAAAATAAATGCTTTTTTGATAGACAGTGAGTTTTTCTTACACCGAAAATAAAATTTTTTAAATCTTTTTTTGTATAATATTTAATACTGGATGAAATGTCAGTCTGATATAAGAGTGCAACTAAGTTGCTCTCAAAACACAAGAAATAACTTAAAAGGGATTCCATATAGTGTTATATAAAGTACACTCAATTAAATTATTGAGTGTGAAAAAAGAAAGGGGGAGAGAGTAAGGTTAGGTATTCAGCATCTTGACATCATGATTAGTGTCGGAAGTAAGGATATCGTTGTATACTGTATTCCGGTTGTCTTTTCTAATTGTCTTTGACATGATTAGATGAGTATTGCTGACTGTGTTTCATGGAACGCATAGTTTTGGCATAAGGGTAACAAGATTGTGATCTCCAGGACGCAAATGAATATAACAAGGTTCCAAATGTCAATAGAAATCTGTCCAAGCTATAAATTCAATCAGAAAAAGTAGACAACAAAATAAATGTGCCCAATCAAATGGAGATTTATGATTAAGAATCTCATTGTTAAAAATAAGTACCTCATACAAGGATGAACAAAAAGTACAATTGCCAGTGGTATTAATCCCATGTGCCTTTGATTTTCTATAATAATATTTGTGTTCGCTCATTTTCACCTCATCAACACTAATCTTTTATACTGTTGGAAGAATAAAAAAATTTTAAATACTAACCAATCATTGTCTGAAGTTCAGGGGATTTGACAACATTTGTCGGGCAGGCTATGATAACCTGCTAGAAGGAATAAATGTTTAGAAAGAAGAAGGTTAGTTGGTGCGAAGCAAAAAATAAAAAAATAAGAAAAATTAATACTAGTACAAGAACTCAATCCAACATCTGTGCATCTCAAGCATTGGGTCACTACAATGTCTCATAGGAAAGTACATGTGAAAATTAATAAATTAATATCACACCATATTCTACGGAAAAGGGAAGGGTGCTGTACTAGCAAACTTCTGTTGATCAATTGTTATACATACACTATTTATTGTAACATTACTTATAGTACAGAAATCAACTTTCTATATGTATACTACTTAAAGTATTCAACAAGAACTCAATAAAACATACAGTTAAACTGTATACGCAAGGCATGTAATTAAATAAATAATATACTCAAGAAACAAACTAAAACTTTTGCTCATCACAGTATTTATGCATTATATTATGGAAATTATGATTAGAAAAATTTATTATTATACCTGATTCAGTCCTATAAGATCGGGTAAATCGATCATCAAATTTGTCCCGTAAAAAGTAGCCCAAGCAAAAACATGTAGATAAAAATAAATGGATGGGACTGTATTAAAAAACTCCATTCTCCAAAGGGAAACTCCAACGGGTTGCCACCAGGTCATCAAAATCTGTTAAATAATGAGCATAATTCACTGTTAATACACACAGTTCAAGTTTGAAATTTTGTATTTTTGAAATTATGCATACCTGTAAACACAGTGCTGTTACTAAATTATAAATTGCTTTGTCAATCTCCCATTGATAGTGAACAAGTCTCCAATACTCTGTCATAATCAGCTTTCGTTGAGTCATAAAGGTGTGAGGAAGGCCAAAGACCAGGAGCAATATGGAATTCCATATTAAAATTTTGAAAACTTTGAATAATCCTTTATTGTCGGTGAGCTTCACCCAATCCGACACTATAAAGTGGTCAAATATTCATGAATTAAAGCATATGTAATTAAAGAAAATGAATTATTCTCTCTCTTGAACAACATATTAGAAAACTTACCCGAAACAATGCTATCAACTTTGGGAGCTTCAAAGAGCCAAAATCCCAACTGTGCAAGGGAGAAAAAAACTGAGCCATAACAAACGAGGATTCCAATTAATTTTAAAACGGCTTTGAACTGTGATGCTGGAACCTCTACTACTGGATCGAAATAAGAACTTTGTGTCATTTCACTGAATTTGACCCAAACACAAAAAAAATTCCAAACAACATTTAAATAAAATGGTAAGGCGGTCAAAAAAAAGGATTTCAGCTTCAGCTCAATATATACAACAATACGGCAATCTTCTCAATACCATCAATGCTGAGCATTGAATGCTCGGTGTAGTTGTTATGGTTAGATCCGTATTTGTAATTAAATAAACAATTAAGGTAGACTGTACGTACACTGTGAATTCGTCTATTAGATGTACTCAAAATCATTCGTTACAACTAATTGCCAACAATGAATTAATAATCTTAGGTCATATGTCATAGGTCAGGATCAGCGATACTACATTGGAGAGGAGAATAGTTACCTTACCGAGGTATTTGATAATATAAAATTAGTTTAAAATTTCCTAATGATGATTTGGTAATAACATATTTGTTACAGAGTATGTGGTACGAAGGCTTGATAGTCGCTCTTCATCTCTCGGCTCTTTCTTCTTCCGGATATGGAGTATTCTGGTTAGTGAAACTCCTTTTATTCTGTTAAAACTGACTTATTTTTTCCAGTAAATAATGGATTTGACATGAAAATGCAGGAACTCAAAATTTTGTCAGGGGGCAATGTGTTATCTCCACATTTTTTGGTATATAATGTCAGGGCTCGCCAGTATGGTAAGCAACTACTTTAAGTTCAATTTTGAATTTTAATTGGGCCCCTTGCTCTACTATAAAAAGATTCAATAATTTTAATTAGATGGGAACATTGGACATTCTGATGAATTCATTCAATTGTGATGTGTCTGTGCCAAGAAAAAATATATATCTACAATTTCATTACTTTCTCGGATGGCTGGCATTGATTGTTGGATATCCACTCTTTGTGACTGGGGTAAGTTGCAAAATGTCAAAATGACAACTTCAGCCTCTGTCAACTTCTTATTTTTTAATTGTTATTCTCCTGACAGACCTGGCTACATTATTTCCCCACTTTCACCGCCCATCTTCATCTCCTCTGCATTGTGATCCCATTATTCGCATGGTGTCGGGCGAGCAGTACATTGGTTGCGGTATCCGAATTAAGCCTGGTATGAATTTTACAGTAGTCGCAAATTATTCTTTACGTTTAATTTGAATTTTATGACATTTCAGGGGGTTTGTCTCGTGTCTCATTTTTACGTGAGTTTTGCTGCTGCAAATGCATGGTGTTTGATAGGAGCCTTGATCATGTCGAGTAATATATTCTTCCTCTGCTTTTCCAACAATCGACGGTACTTTTTCGGACTCCAATCCAGGGAAGCATACATAATCTCAGGAACCATTGCTTATATCATCCTGACAAAATCTGTGGAAGCTAGCTACAAGAAGACGCATAGTTTATGTAGTTGAAATGAATCAAAATTACAAAGTGTGACAAATAAAATTTTTGCAAAGCACATGTTCTCTATTTTTTTTCTGAGCGCCTTAAACCGCCAGAAGTTTGAAAATTGTATTGAGTTTTTTTCGGCGAGCTGACACACAATTATTATTTTATTTCAATCACAATAAAATATACATAAAACCTAGTCACCATCAGATTTAGCATCACTACCTGGTAATCCACATAGTTGACCTTCAAAAATCAATAATATATTATAGCTTCAAAGGACTTTACAATCTTACTTTGTGAAATTCAATTGTTTACATTTTTGTACATTTTTTGAAAAGGTGACAAGATGCCTCCTGCCTCAAAAAGGAAGCGAGGAACCAAGTCCTCCGGAAAGGGTAAACGAGGAGGAAAGAAAAGCAA
>WJFB01000646.1:0-52669 GCA_009870185.1 Pygmarrhopalites habei | reverse complement strand
AGTAGTGGGTGAAACGTGGGATCACATACTGAACTTAAGCCGTATGCATGGATCACATACTTTTTTTGGGATCACATATTAAACCTGGGGCTTGTACATGGATCACATACTAAACGAGTATCTACATGATGTATACACCTAAGATTAATTAACCGTCATTCAAAGAATTTTTTGACTTGTTTACAAGTTATCCCCGTCTCCTGTCTAGGAGTACAAGTTCTACCCTCAGTTTTCTTTTAGTACGTCGCCAGATTCTCGAAAGTAAGGAATAGACTTAAATAATATAAATCTTTTAATCCGTTCTCCCCAATAAAATTGGTTGTGTATCCCCACCAATACAAAAATAGACACAGGGGATTAAAGGCTTTTGTGTGTGTGGGGTGACCACACAACCATCGTCAATTAGGATGATTTTCTGACTCAAATTTTTTGAGAGCACATTGTCTCTGTCATCTGCACACTGCATGGAAGGAGGAGGAGAAAAATGAAAAAATATAAAAAATAATGATAACAAATTATGAGAGTTGACGACGCGACGCGACTGTCCTGAGTCCTTGTGGTGGTGACGGTGTGTGTGTTTGTATGGAGAAAATCCACAACCATTGTTGGATTTATTGTTGGATTTAGTCGGATGCGGGGCCTTTAAAATTAAAATTAAAAACCTTCCGCCAAAGAAAATTCAACAAAGGTGAAGACAGGTATAGTTACACACTCTCTCTCTTGTATTCTTGTGTGTGTGTTTGTGTGTTGTACCTCCCCTGTCTCAATCCGACTGAAGCCCTCACACTCACATAAGTTACATAACCAACTCTTTCTCTCTCTCTCTCTCTGATATTATTTCCTTCTATAAGTACATTCCATTTTTTTACTACTACCTTCGGGGATAGGAAGAGAGTAAAGGGGAGTGAATCTTCACAAAATTATATGCAAGTACAGTCCACACACACAAACACAAATACAGAGTGTAGAGTGTTGGCTTCAAAATTCTTTACCTTTCAGCTTATTTTCTCCATCCTCTCATCCCCCCATCCATGGGGGGATCCATGATATACCCTGATGGTCAGATGAATGAAAAAAACAAAACACCTAATGTGTATCTCACAAGGGTCCACCCCTCCCTCCCTCCCTCCCTACCTGTAATGATTAAAGGGAAAAGGGGTACATACATAACGTACCCAAGGCGCACCAAAGGAGAACCGTAGATCATAAAAAAAGTCTCGAAATAAAGAAGAAGCGTCTCTCTTCTCTCTCTTCGTCTCAGTTTTTGTGCTGGATGATTAAAATAATTTGGAAATAAAAGGGAGTGTAGTGTAAAAACTTTTTTTCCCCTGAGATTCAACAACTAGAAGGTCCAACATCTTCCTCTCTTTCTCTCTCTCAGGACGAACGAGGAGGAAAAACATTCAAGTTATTCCTGAATACAACACACAACCACACACACACACAAACAGTGGCTGTCCTCTGTTTTTTGAACACACAGGCTGTTGTTCTCTTGTTGAAGTCCGTTTCCTCATAATATTCCCCATATACATTTTATACTGTGTGTAATTTGTAGTATTTACATGAAGATTTGTATTCCCTGTCCAACTAAAAGTGTTGTACATACGCTCTAATGTACAGCCATGAGAAGTACTGTATGTATACAGGGTGCTGAGATGTGTGTAGGGAAAAAAAGAAATTCTGTCGCGAAGTCATGCTATTCTTGAGACAAAAAAATAACATGGGCCAGATATGTATGTATAACGGTTAGGTCTCATCATCATATGTAAGGAAGACGGAGATGAGGAGGAGGAGGAGGAGGAGGGGAATTTTCATTGAATGAAAAAATTCTGTGGGGGACTTATGAGAAAAGAGAGTCTTCAGTGGAGGAGGAGGAGGAGGGGAGCAGAACCAAGACAGCACCACAGCCCCAGACAATACGAAATGCTAATGATTTTAAACAAAAAATCGAGTTTCCCATGCTATTTTCGCCAGGAAAACAAAAGATTTGGAAGCACAGGAGTCCATTTCTGTAAAAAAGTGCCCCCCACGTTGTATAATTGATCCACAATAGAAGCTAAGGAGTCAGTCTCTGTCTCTCTATCTGTCTGTGTACTACACAGTGTGTATGTATGTATGGAGAAAGAAATGTGTCTCATAGAAATCTATAAATCCAGCGATACTCTCCCTCCTTCTCCTCACTACTTAGTAGGGATACGAGGAGTTGATGGGAGAAAATGTGTGTGTGTGTGTGTATTGTGGACAGAGTACAAAACAAAACAAAACACAATGGGGAGGCAGAATACAAGGAACATTATACCTATGCATCCCTCTCTTTATACAGGGGATCCAAATGAATAGAGAGAAAAGAAACAACTGTGTGTGTATGTGTGTGAGTCACATACAAGCTAATAACCAAGTAACAGTAATACATAAAGTAGTAGTAGCACATTAAAAGAGTCTTCATGTAATTTGTAATTGTGCATCATCCTCCCTTCTCTCTCTCTCTCTCTCTCGCTTTTCTTGTCTCTGTGTCCTTTGACAATCAGATGGAAGGAAATTTTGTTTCCTTCTCACAGCTTTCTTTTACTAATTCATTTAATTCTTTTTTCGTCTTCAAATTAAATATATCCAAACACAAACACACACACATATTCTAGCACACAGACACACACATAGCTAATGCATATGTCCTCCTCCAAGCTTAAAGGAACATAAAGCTGTGAAGAATTTTAGGAGGATGATATTGTGATTCACACTCTCTCATAATTACTAGTGTCTGAGAGGAGGGTAGCATGTGTGTGCGTGTGTGTAAAGTACATTGTGTTGTGTGTGGGCATATTGTATTCATTCATTTCATACATATACATACATGTGTACAAGAAAAGAGAGGAGATACGGGGGAAATGTGCAAAACAAAAATGAGGAATTAATATGACGGGTGAGTGTGACATGTAAATTTTACAAATGGATTTTTTAACATCGTTTTTACGAGACGCTGATGGGGCCAATGAAGGAGGAGAGCAAGTTAATTCCTAGTAATTTTTATTTCTTGTAACAACGTACAACATTTGGTATTTTGTATGGACGGAAGAAAGGATGAGGGTATTGTGTTGTAAGCAAGAAGGGGAATGAAAAGAGGAGGAAGGAGGGAATATGATTTATTTACCACAGGATTTATTGGCTTTAAATTGCCCTCTTCATTTTCCCTTTTTGACTTTAACATGATTATGATCATCGAGGGGAATTTGAGATACAACCTAAAAGATTCTCTCCCTCTCCTTCACAATGATATAACAACAACAACTACGTTTAAAAACTTTTTCCTCCATACATTTTTCCTGTTTGCTATGAATTAAATTTCCTTACTTCCCTTCAATATTTTCAAATCTTTTTCTTTATAGATACTATGCCAGTACATCGATTGAAAATAATTACATACACACACATTTACAAAAACCCAGAAATTGGACTGGTATTTATATGTATGCAAACTACTAGTCGATTCATATTCTTAATCTTACACATTATAAGGTATTTTCTATGATTTGGCATTTTTTGTGAGCAAACTTGAGAAAATTTTGCTAGGAGCTCAGGTGCATTATGGGAGATAGGAAGAGAGAGAGAAAATGATTTTTTTTCTCTCTTTCTCATCTCTGTGAAAAGTTGGACATGATGAAACAAGATGATAATAATACGATAAAACATGATTAGTGGAGACGGATAGGCTGTGTGGACTGGAAATTTTCGGGGCGGAGGTCACTGTCCAAAGGGGCAAGTCGTGCTCAATTCCGTGGTCCGATATCATCAGGTAGATCACAAGGAAGAGGAGGAGGAGGAGAAGAAGAAGTGTGCGGCACTCTTCAAGCCTCATTGAGACCACAGACAGAATTATTGAACCAAAAGGACCACAATTCTTTCACGACTCTCTCTCTCTCTCTCTTTCTATCCTCCTCCTCTCCAACAACTACACAGAGATTCCTATCTATCAACAATCTATCTCTTTCTCTCTCTCTCTTGAACAATATTAAAACTCTATCTTTCTTCTCTAGTATTATGTTAAGGCACAACTTGGTCAGCTTTTTATTCTCAATTTTAACATTGATAGCCCCTGCCAGAGCAAAAAAAGCAGTGCTCTATGGATTGAAGGGAGAGATGCATATTTTTTTTACTACTCTTCATTTCTTTACATTGTGCATCCATTATATATAGACAACTATCAATAACAATTTCCTTTCGAGATCATAACCAGTAAACCAGTAAAGAGATATCAGGATGATGATGATCGAGAGAGAGAGAGAGGGAGAGAGAGGGTACTACTTGAAAAAAATAGAATATCAAAAAGCCAAGAGACTGGGTACATAATATCTATCACATCCCTATCATGATCTAGAACGCCAAACCAGAAACTGATGAGGGTATAAAAGTTGAGGAAGAAAAAATGTACAAGAAAAATGAAATGTCTACTCTCTTCTTTTTCTGTATATATATATAGAAGGTACAATTGTATGTAAGACACATTTTTACACACACAACAATATATATTTGTAGTCAAAGATTTTCACCAGACATATGGACTAACAATAGGAACAGAGTGGATCATATTTCATTCGTATAATTTCAAAGCTCAATGATTCCAATCGAAAGTCCTTTATTACACAAACAAATACCGAGAATGTGAAAGAGAGAGTGTGTGTCTGTGTATGTACATATATGGAGTGCTCTCTGATTTTAAATATGTACACAGCACTACAGATATTATTATTGATATTATGTAGTTTTAAAAAACTCTGTATCAACTGCTCTGTATAATCTGGACCTGGAAATCTACAGAGTTTGAAACGTAAAGTCAACATTTGTAACAAGAGTATAAAGATAGGCTGGTGTGTCTGTGTGTGTTTGTAATGACCAGAGAGTATCTTTCACAAACTTAGACAAGAACAAGGAATATTGAGATTACAATGCAAGTATAATGTGTGTCTTTGAGAGAGAGATGAGGACGATATCATACATTTGGATGTCATGTGTATATTAGGATGTGTAGGGGATTCTTGAGAAAAAAACTCTTTTGAAATGTCCTCTGAGTTACAGAGTGTTTGTAGAACAGATTCGAAGGATTGTACAATTGACAAAGTGAAGCTCAAAGTATTGCACAAAGAGAGAGAGAGAGAGGGAGAGAAATGTACAGCAGAGAAAGAGATGGTGGACACAAAAAAAATTGTGATGGGGACTGGAGATACAGTGTAGAGATGTGAGTGTGTGACAAGCATTCCAAATCGATTAGAATGTCATAATGACTTCCAATAGAAATCAACTGTCTAATTGACATCTCACAGGTGTTTGAATTCTTTCACTTTCTCTCTCGTGTGTGTACTGTGTGTGCATCTCAAGCAGCTGATTTTTACATGACGTTTTTGTATCCTTAGTAGTAGTCTACAACTATCCGTGTGATTGTGTCGTTGAAATTACCTTTGTAAATTTGTACTGGGAGTAAATGCTGACAATTTTGTCTGAAATTTTATTTTGACTTTTAGGAAATCGAGTTAAATAATATTTAAAATTTCTAAGTCTCTATATTTAAGTGACATTAGAGAAATAAAATTATTTGTGAATAAATCCACAATAATTTTAAATAACTACACATTGTATTGTATGATTCAATTGTTGTTGTGTGCAATTTGAAAAGAGCTGAGAAAGTCTGAAATTTTTTGGAGAAAGCTCTTCTCTCTCTCTCTTTCATTGGAAAATAATGGAGCAAATATGTACGATGTCAAAAGGAAGGTGACATAAATGTGAATTTAATCTTATCAAAAGATGAATTGTGAAGAAATTTTTTTTCTGAAGGGAACAAAGACGTGTGAGATAAAATGTTATTGAAATATAATATTCAAAAATGATATTTTTATTATTTCCCTTTACGAATGTCGGTTGTAGTTTGAATAAAAGTTAAATTTATATTCGTACATGGCAGAAATTTTCGTTTGTGGACAGATTGAATTTCTTTAAATGACGTGTCAACACCACTGAACCATCAGCACTGCTCACATGGAGTACATGTCCATTAATCTTAATTTGTGTCTCACGTCTTTTACGAAATAAAAATCTCTTGAATCTGGTAGTCAATACATATGCATGGACAATACGGCACACACACACACACAGCAAGTCGACAATGACAAATAAAATACCCAAAAAGGCCCCGACAAAATACAAAGACTTGAGGTACATCTTTGACAAAAAAAGTTACAGCACATCAAACTCACACCACACACACACATTGTATATTTATATGAAATATGGGAGGGAGGGAGGGTAGAAGAAGAAGGGTGGGTGGGTTTGGAATGAGGAGACTGAAGCTGAACTATCATCAAAAAATCTGGCAGAAAAGAAAAATCCATTATTATGATTATCATCTTGCTATATATTTTTCATGATATTTTTACGGCTATTAAATCTCCTCTCCTTCTTCCTCACTCTCCTCTTCTCTCTCCTTACAGCGTTCATTGTACATTTCATAAAGTCTTAAAAACATAATCATAATTCTCTTACGCTTAATCCAATACATTTAAGACTGTACTACCTCTCCTATCTCTCTTCGTAAACTACAGATAGTCTCCATACATACCAACACACACACACACACACAGTTTACTGTATTTACTCTATAGCCTTTTCTACAACACACAAATTGAGATCTGTGATTGCTTCGCTGAGCATCTCTCTCTGTGTGTCTGCTCAAATTTGACAATTCATTTAAAGGAGAGGAGAGTTTATATAAATGTAATGCATTAAATTTTATAAAAATTACATAGCTACCATTCTTAAGTGGCAAGGAGGAGGGAGGGAGAGGGGGGAGATGGACAGAGGAGGGGTTAGAACAGACGAAGGAATGTGGTGACGAAGATGAAAAAAAAGTCTCAGAGCATCGTCATCCTTTTTCATTCAAATGTTGAGGAGACCCCAAAGAACAAAAACGACAGCCGTGGAAGAGTGGAGAACGGAAGGAAAGGAAGGTTGAAAAAATTTCAGTGTACAACTTCTAGAGGAAAAGATGAATGAAATTTTACAAGATTCAGAGAGACATGATGGCCACAGTGCAGTGCATTTGCATTATTTACTTTTAACTCAGTTTTTTTGAATGAATCTTGACTGTGACAATAAAATACACATATATTATTATTCCATCCTTCTACAGTTTCTACATAAATTCTCTCTCATGTATTTAAACGGCCACATTTTCACCTCCTCAAACCCACACACATTGTCTCTCCGTCCTTTTCCAAACGCTGACTATGAGGAGGAGGAGAGAAAAGTGAGGAATGAGAAGATGAGAGGAAAAATGAAGCTACGACTTGTGTTGTGTGTGTGTTGTGCTTTGGTGTGTAGGAAGGGGAGGGGGACAGCTCCTCCTTCCTCTCCTGATGCGTTTGCGAAGTTGACACTGGTTGAGTGAAGAAGATGAAGATAAAGATGGTTATTGCAACCATTAGAGTCACTCCGCCCTCGTTTTTTTCCTTATCAAAGAAAATTATCTGCTCTTGCTCTTTTTTCGACTATCGTCTCCCTTCGTTGCTCCTGCGACTTGTTCTTCTTCCTCTCTCTCTCTTCCCCCTTGCTACTTCCTCTTCTTATTTCAACTTGTGTTGCCATGTCATGTCCCACACACACTCTCTCTTCTCTCTCTCCCTGTGAAAATCTTCCAATCACACACTCCACATTATAGTGATAGTCAATGTTTTTCCACTCAAGAAGTCTCCTTCTCCAAAAAGTTTATAATAAAGATGATTTCTTTATAGTCCTCCACATCTCACAGCTCGTCACAGAGAGAGAGAGAGGAGAAGAAAAGTGTTAAATCATATCTAATTAAATTTATCCACTCCAACATGCACACTCGCAATTTGCACACACACACGTACAGTGTAGATCCGACCATTCTCATTCAATCTACCTCACACACAGACAATTCAAACACATTAATCCTATATTCTCACACACTCTCGGATTCTGTGTTGTGGGTAGTTTGAAAAAAAATCTGATGAAATTAAATGCCTGGAGGGCTTGTCTACGTCCGGCAATGTAGTGTGTGTGTGAGTGTGAAAATTAAATGTGTGTGAAGAGTACAATTATAGAGCTTTCATAATATTAAATTCCATAATGAAATTCATGGTCGTTGCCATTTTTCGCCATTTTGCCCAACTTTGCCAGTACAAATACATCACATCATTTTCCTCCTCTTGACGCATACGTCTGATTTCAGAGTTCAGACTTTACTATTCAGGGAAATGTTTTGTGCGTATACAAAATAGTTTTTTTCAACTTTGTAAAGTAGGATAAAGCAACATTTAAATTTTAATGTCACACATTTTATAATTCATTTTGTTTGTGTCTGTTTTTGTTGTAGGATCTTCAACTTGAGAGGAATCGTCATGAAGTATGGAGTAAAAGAGGGAAAAGAGAGGAAAAATTTACACAAACTACAAAAACTCACCACAGCAAGTTATGGAGTGTCTCTAATTGTTGAGAATTAATTGGAATCACGACACAATAAAATTTTTTTTTTCTCCCTCAACTTTTCTCAGAATCGAGAAAAGTAGGTACCATATTTAAGCAGTAAAAAATCCCAAGAAATGGAGGAAAATGTGAGGAAATGGACCATCCTGATCACATTTTTAATTAAAATTTTTGTGCAAAAATAGGTTGTTGTTGTTGTGAGCAAAATTTATGATGAAAAGGACAAACTCAAGAATAGGAAAAAATATTCTCAATTTTTCCTCCAAACTCTTTTTCCATAAATTAACTCACAGGTTTTTGGCGTTGACAAGAAGGAAATAACATAAATTTCAGATGATTCAAATTCTAAAATTAAATTCCATTGAGGAACCTCTTCGACTGACGAGGCAATTGGTTCTGCGTGTATTTGTAGCACACACACACACATCTTTTCACCCACAGTTCATTCATAAAATTATCACTGGATCTGAGCCTTTAACACTTTGCCCCATACGTGCATGCCACTAAGTACCACAATCTCGAGGGGAAATTACACTAGCGTAGCGGAACGTGTGTGTGTTCCCAGTCTGACATACTACAGACAGACACACACACGGATTATCAGACTGTTGAATGATAAGAAGTGATGGGTGTAAAAAGTTAATAGGTGTATTTCCCACCCACCCCCATGAATATTCCTTTATATCAAAGATTTTGTATGTGTAGTAAGAAGGACAATTAACTTATAAATGAATAAGATAGTACAGAGAAGGGGGTGACTGTACGTGTGTGTGTGATAAAGGGGGCGAAAATTAAATTCACTACGGTCTAATCCAGTGGAACAAATCGAAAGAATCTAACTCGCCCCTGATTGATTGACTAGTTTTTTTTTGGTCAGTCAACGTTCAGCTTCTTGGTTCATTGAAACGCAAATCGGACAGCTTTTCCTTCTACTGCGAGAGACACAAAGATTCACTCTCTATCTCCGTGTAAAGCTACAGTCTCTATACTATCCTTCTCTATGTGTAAAAGAGTTAATGAAATATCTGTACAACTTCAAGTCTCTCCAGTCTACCTTGTTTGTTGTAAAGCTCCACTTTACACAAGAGAAGATTGTACATGTATTTTCAATTGAATACTCACTCCATCTTTCTCTTTATCTCTTCCTTTGCACATTAGCCATCCGTTTTATTGAATTCGTTAGCACCACTAAGCACCCACCACCTCTTTCTCAGCCTCTCTCTCTCTCTCTTTCTTTACTCTGTGAATGAAGTCTGGGGCTATAGACAAGGTGAGATTCATCTTTGGTGTGTGTGTGTGTACGTGGCCAATGAAACTGTCCATCTTGTCTTATCAGGCCACCTTCCATCTATAAATCTATATCCTATCAACAGCAAGAATTCAAGTCCAAAGGATGAGAGAGAGACGTGGAGGGATGTACATAGTAAAGTAATACAAAAATCATTGCATAAGAGTAAAGCGTTTTGTGTTGTGTGTGTGTGTGTACTCGGACTCCGTGAACCCGTCAACACTTTTCACTCTCTCTCTGTCTCTCTACACATTAATGTTACCTTTATCACGTCTCTCCAACAACTTTGAGAAGGCACACACCAACAAAAAAAAAGTCTGGGCCATATAGTCAAGTAATGAACGTTTTGATTCAACAAATGGTTACTGTCAGCACCTCCGTCAGAATTGAATTACACATTTGAATTTTCAATTAATATTTCTCTCTCAACTTCTCACCGCACGTATAAAACACAATCCGTCGATTTATGAGAGTAGACTTCCACTCGACATGTACGGAGATTTTATACGTTTGACTGGGCAATAGTGTTTATTATGGTGAAAAAAATTATACTATTATGCAATGTACATTATAATATGGATGCTATCTCTTTGTACGGTTGTGTGGTGTGTGAATAGTTAGGAGCTGGCACAACAATTTTTTCAGAGGGAATATTAATACATTGAGCTCATAGGATCTTCAAAAGTATAGACAATATGATTAGATTCATTCATTCAGAGATGAACATCCATGACTGCAGAGTGAATTTGAGTCTACTATGATGGTTACATGGTCTGGAGTAACCAGGAAGGAACTTAATGGATGATGTAATGGAATGATGGACATTGAATGAGCATCTGATTCAATTGATTTACATTTTGAATTTGCATTGTATTTACTCTCCAACTCGACCACACTCCAGTGTGTATGTGTGTGTGTCTGTAGGAGAAAAAACTTCTTTCCACTCCTTTGGCATTGTATTCAAAGTACGTACATTTAATTAAAATATCTGCACCCCCGTAAATGTAATCATAATCTCATAATTATAATAAAAATGGGAGCGGAGAATACCCATGAGTATCTGTGTACAAATCTCAGATTGTGATATGTACGACTATACAATCCACACACACATATGTGTGTGTATAGGTGCACACAATCATTATTGAGAAAAAATGAAGAGAAACAAAGTGTAAAGCAGGGCTAAAGGGCTTTCCAATTCATTCTTTCTAATTTGTAATAATCCCAGAGAGTACGGAGCAGTCATTAAAATGTATTGAAGCAATGGAAAATGCAATGAAAAAAACGTGTGTGTGTGTATTTGGAAGACATCATCATTAGCATAATTCATTCAACTTTTTTTTACCTTCACTCTTCAAAGTTGAGATAGAGGGATGAGGAGAGAAAGCCGAGGGGGGAAAGAAAAGTCTTGGTGACAAAATAAATTTTTGTACTTCTCTTAGCATTTTAACATTTTAGAATTAAATAATGTAAAAATATTTTAAAAAATTATCTCCATTTATTATTTTAATTATTTCATAACTTGTGCTGATGTAGCTTTAGAGAATGATGGTGGTTGAATCACATGTCCATCCGCTTAATATTTGTTGACTTTGTGTTTGTGTAGGGAATACAATAGGGCCACTTTGCACACACACAGAGAAGGATGACTAGAGGAAATGAGGAGAGTTGAAATGTTTTGATTTCATTGGGGGCTTATTAACAATAATAATAAATAGGATGATGATCATCATAGACACATTTTTGTACTGCCACAATATGATATGACGCCAAAGCCACAATGACGCTGAGTGTTTGTTTCTGTTTGTGTGTGTGTGTGTGAGTGTAATGTAAACGGCATGACCATGTCCATGTCCCATGTGGTTCCGAGACAACATCCTCGGAAATACGGCAATGTAATGTGTGTGAGAGTTGAGCACACACACATCCCTCCTTTTTCTCAGCCACAATTTCACATCGTCCAATTCTCAACTGGCCCTCTACACACACACACTACTTCATGGCCAGGACTCACACTCACAGTCCACTTATGTACATCTACACTTTTGATTCGTATCTACTTAGACACACGGGTAGAAGAGGGGAAGAGAGAGAGAGAGAGATTTAGCTTCATTTCATTCGGTGTAATGACTCAGCGTGGAAAAGCCTTTAAGCACTCCTAACGACACCACCATTGTTTCTAAATGAATGACATTATGTGCCATCGATAGGGATACCTGAGAGTACAAAACTTAAATAAAATGAGACACACACACACGGAGAGGAACACAGTTCTCCCTATGCAGGATAGAAGAGGGGAATGAATATATTTCCATTTATATTCATTTTCATTTGGCCTACCAGAACAAAATAGAATAACAAAGGATTATTCCTCTCTCTCTTCTTTTGACTCTCTCATCACTTGACTGGTGTCTCCTCTTCTTCCTCCTCCTCCTCCTGTGTCCTCTTTGACTCCCTTTCATCCCCAATCTCTGTCCCTGACTCTTTCAATTCAACTCTTTATTTATCGCAAATTCACTCCTTGTTCCTCCTCCTATTCTCCCTTAATTCTCATTCTTATTCCTCTCAACAACTTTTTGACTGTGCTCTACCTGTGTGTGTTTGTCTGTTGGTCTTCCTTCTCTTTCCATTAAGAAATAGGATCCTCAGCTTTAATTTCCTCAATCCTAAACGGTTCAAGTTTAACCTTTCTCCTTGCTTCTCTTGTAAAATGCTCTCACCTTTTTTTGAAAAAAGTCCCTTCTGGAAGGTAAACAGGAAAATAGGGGAAATCTTACTGTACCTATGGTGTGTACAAGATTTTTTCTCCTTTTAGTCCATGAGTGGAGGGGAGTGAACATAAATCTTTCTCACAGATAAATTTGGCATTTCCATTTGGTCTTGACTGTGATAATGATAACCGCAAAGTAAGCGAAACTGTGATAATGACGCTCACGGCTGGTTCCCTCTCTCTCTCTCAAAAGTTTCAGGTTTCTGTTTCTGGTTTTTGTTGACGCCTGTGTGTCCAATACTGATCCTCTCTCTCTCTCTTCGTCTTGTACACACGGAAGAGGTTAAGAGGTAAATGGAGGATTACAGCCAAAAAAGCCAACACACACATACGCACCCCAACAACCAGCAACCAACAACAAGCCAAAGTCAATCCTAATTCCAAGTTAATAAAATTAAGGCGAACGGCTCTTTCTCCCATGTACTCTTTTGTGTGTGTGTGTAGTGAATGGATGTATACATATACGTGTATGTGTTGCATGTTTTCATATTAGTTGCCTGTTTAATATTCTCTTTTCTACCTCACAAGAAAAGTTCTCTCCTCACACCTTGGTCATTATATTTGCATTTGTGGCTCAAGCCAGTCAAGTCTCTCTCTTCGCTGTTGTTGAGGAGGAGGGAGGATGATTGAGGTTTTCTTGGGCTGAGGTGAAAGAGTCGATTGGAATCTGATTCCAGTCATCTTTTATCCCCTCCTTCCCTTCCCCTCTACGAAAATTTTCTCATATATCTCATCTTCAAACTATTAATTCAGTGATAATGTGAGAGCTTCTTCTTCTTTTCTATCTAGGAGGGATGAAGAAGAGTGGAAGAAAATAATCGAGAAACAAATCATATGACCAAGGTAAATAAACAATGAACAAATAATTATTATATTTTATATTAGTCAGAGAGAGAAAGAACGATGAACGATGGCCTTGATTGTGAGGATCATGAATTTGTGAAAATGAACATTACCGACATACTTCATTCTGAGTGTGTATTTTTTTTAAAAAGTTTCCATAAATCTCTACTGCTGCTGTTGCAGCCAAAACTTGATGTTGAGCATTCATAATAAAAATAATATGCAGAATTTTTATGACAATATCGTACAGGTGAGTAAGGATCCTACCAAAACACACACACACACACATTGCAGTCTGTAGTGTGTGTGTGTGCTACTCCCTCCGTCGTGATATTAATGGTCAGGGTGAAAATCAAGATGATGACTACCTGTTCGTCATAACTCACTGTATTAGAGAGGGTAAAGGAGGGGAAGATAATGTTAAATTGCAGGTTTATTTGATCATACACCTTCCAACATATTTTTAAAATTTATTTTTCGAAAGTTCTTTTCCCCCCTTCTCAAAATATTGAGCTGGACAATAGTCCTTATTTTGAAATTTTGGAGGGACGACGCAATCAAATCTTTCTGTCTTGTACTACTTTCACTCTTCACACTTTTGTGTGTGACATCCTCGATTCAGTTTGAAAGGTACCTTTCTGTACACAAGATATATAAATGTGTGTGTGTGTAGACAAATGAGCTGCATTTAAAAAATTGTAAATGAAGAGGGGGAGAGAGGAAGAGGAGGGTATAATTTTATGAAACGTAATCCCTGACAATGAATCTACAATTAAGGATATACAGGGGAATACATTCATGTAATGACACATCAAGTGCGTGTGTGTGGGAGAGGTGTAAAGCTAACATTAGAATCTTTTTACAAAACTGTGTGTGTAAGAAGTTACGTTCTGTCTTGTGTGTGTGTGGAAAGAGAGACAGAGAGAGAGAGAGAGTTGGTTTTTTAAGAAGAAGGTTGAAAAGAGGGGGAGATACAGAACCACAGGTAATATGCCTGTAGGACGAAGGGCTACAGATAAAATTGTACATGCACTGAAGGAATTGTAGGGGCTACTAGTTTGGTTCTCCATTGACGAAATTCCATTGAGATGGCAATGAGGAGCTTTGTCAATGAAAATCTTTTTTTCTTCTACTCTTCTTCTCTCCTTTGTCCCCCTCCCCTCCCCCCTCCAAAAAAAATTGTGAATAAAATTTCCTTCTTATTTTTTGATATCAAATTGAAAGCTGGAAGCTGGGGACTCCAGTCATCACCACCAAAACTCGAGCTATTTAATATGCCTCTCGACGCTCTCTCATTTTTTTTAAAGTTGGGACTCTTTGGATCTTCATCTCATCTTCACCCACACTTTTTACTCCATGTGTGTGTATGTGTGTTTATATGGAAGGAAAATGGTCTTCCATGAAAAGTTTAGTTTTTGCTAGCCCACCGAAACATCCCCTCTCTCTCTCAATGTGTGTGTGTGTAGAGATGTAGATATAGTTACACAAATACGGAATACTGTGTGTGATGCAACGTACACAATACAAGAAATAAAGTCACACATAATGTATGAATGTGGATGAGGAGGAGGAATACCTTCCGTAATCGTTCCTCCTCCTCATACGGCAGTCCAGTCCAGACGGCTGTGTGTGTGTCTCTCTCTCTCTTCACACACACACTAAACTATCTGAATGTGAATGAAAGTTTTCGTTGACTCATTTAGAATAATAATAATGGCGTCTTTCATTATGCTCGCTTCCTTGCCTCCGATATCTGTTTCCCTTATATCCTTCGAGTCGATTCAAAAAGATGAGAGTGTGAGTAAGAAAGAGAGAGACACACACACATACATGTATATTTCTCCTTGAGCATTTTGTACAAAATTTTCTGGTCTTTCCTCGCGGTCTATTGGACTCTCCGTTTTTGTCTGAAGTTTCTACTCTCTTCGTCTGTTTCTCACCAAATTGTACAATGGTCATTCACAATTGTGTGTGTGTGAGTGTGTGTCTCGTGAAAGCACTCAAAAGACTGAACAGTGTATCCATTATGAATTTACATTGGCAAGGATGTTGTGGTACGTACTTTGTCCATCATACATCAGACTTTTTCATAATAAAGTTAATAATAATATTTTCTCAAGCTCCCCACACTTTAAATTCATTTATTTACATACAAGGGAGGCAGACAGGAATGAGGAATAAATAGTCAGATTTTGTATGAGATGGAACTAAAATTTTGTCATTAAAAAATTAAAATTAATCTTTGGAACATCACATCGTCTGGGCTGGGAGGAAAGACTCATGAATCAATTTGAGGATTTCTTCATAACCTATCTAACTGTATAACCAGGATGTGTGTGTGAGTGTGTGTTGTTTTTTATATAGAAGCTGTACGGAGATAGGGTGGTGTGAGTGTGTGTGTGTGGATGAAAGGCTGGTAGAATTCACTCAAAATATGGTCAAATTAGTGTTGAGTGCTGGAGACAGGAAGAAGAAAAACAAGGAGACAAGGGAAAATGATGACACTGAAGAATGTCGCCTTGACTCTTTCATATTTCTCCTCCTCCTCTTCTTCTTACAATGTACATTCGCGGCGACTGAATAGACCAGACTGTATAATATGAGAGAGATGGAGAGTGTGTGTGTGGATATCATCATATGACAGTGACGACAGGGAATTTTGGAATAAACATAATATTAAATTATTATTATTGTACATTAAGGAGAAAATACATTACTTACTTTGGTGTGTGTGAGTGAGTGTGTGTGTGTGTGTGGAGTTCTTACTTACAAGGGTATGTACCAGTGTTACGTAAGTGTGGAAAGATGAAAAAGGAGACGACGACAGGAAGAGATGAAGAAGGAGGAGGGAGAGAAGATTGTCCAAGCAAAAAGAGCAATAGTTTCCCATCAAGCAATAGAAAAAGAAGAGAGAGAGACTGGGTAAAAGGTATGGAAAGGGCCAAGTGTCCCTCTCCCTCCCTCTTCTCTCTCCCTTCCCTACAGACACACACACAGATTTTTACATTCGGAATTTTCTTACAAGATACATTTTCTTTGACACTCTCCTCTCCTCCCTCATTATATGAGTGTCTTGATGTGACTTTGTGAGAGACTACGAATTATGAATTACGAACACCATCAGACTAATAGTCACACACACATGTGTGTGTGTGTGTAAAGAACATTTGCCTTTTTATTCCCAAGTCTACACCTCTCTTCTGTTGCTGCTGGTGCTACGACGCTCAATGTCAACTTACTCTTTTTCTATCATTAATAATGTCCAAAATAATTTGCTGCTTTTCTCAGAATGAAAATGCTCGCCATCACTCATTCATTACGACGGGGGAAGGACACCACACACACACACAGTC
This sequence comes from Pygmarrhopalites habei, assembly GCA_009870185.1. Classification (NCBI taxonomy): domain Eukaryota; kingdom Metazoa; phylum Arthropoda; class Collembola; order Symphypleona; family Arrhopalitidae; genus Pygmarrhopalites; species Pygmarrhopalites habei. The sequence continues at coordinate 35,925 of WJFB01000646.1, read as the reverse complement.
CGTGTGGTGTACATAGTGTTAGAGATTAGAGGGGAAGGTGTGTGTGTGTGGAGATGAGACATGGTACTCACCACTTTAGCTATTATTATCATTATCATCTTCCTTCTTCTCCCTCCCCTCTCTTCTCTCTCACACACAGTCTAATCTGTACATATTTTACAGGTTACAAACTACAAGAGGTTTATTATAGATGCGTCCATTATTACATTTTGTGTACCCTCTGCTTCGAGATAAAATGAGACAGAGAGAGAGGAGTGTGCAGATTATCAAATTTTATAATTCATATTTTTACACTCCAGTTCAACAAGTCGTTTTAGTAAAAATCCTGAATTTTTTCTATTTATTCCGATCCAGGTGTAATCATTATTCCAATTTTTTAATTTACATTTTGATGTCGAATTTGTACTCTTTTTAAAATAGTAATCTCGTCATGTGTCAGAAGTTTGCAAAACTTTATTGTTTTCTCTCTCTCTCTCTCTGCCTATGCCATGCCAAGGATCTGTAGTTAATTCATCCTCATATTATTTATGACTTTGTAACAATCCTCCCTGTAGTCTACTATGTAGTATGATAATAAAAAATAATATTTTTGTGTAATTTGAGTATGATGGCTGGTTAAAGTACAACTCGTATTTTTGTCCTTGATATGAAAAATGGTGGATGGATTATAATATAATGGTTTGTAATAGGAAAAACACATATTTTATGGTTGTTATCAACCACATTCCATTAATTGAAGCTTGTGTTAGTTCTCTCTCTCCCCTTCTCCCTCTCTCTGGTGTGTGTGTGTGGATGATGATGAGACTAGTATGAGGAGGATGGGCATGTTATGTTCAATCAAAATTAATTGTAGAGCTCCTCTAATTTCCTACCATTTTACCACATTTTATAATATTATCCTCACACTTGTGTGAGTGAATGAGTGTGTGTGTGTGTGTACTGTGTACATCATTCAAACTATCATTCCGGTTCACACACAAACAGGACTAAACTTTAATTCTAACTACTTGATGGACTCTCCATTAAATTTTGAGAAAAAAATGATTTTTCCAACAGATTGAACAGTTTTATGAAAAGGAGGAGGGGATAAGAATATTTTTTCTATGTATTCATGAGTACAACAAAATTTTAATTTCCTCTCTAGTTTTACTCCTAAATTAAGAGGAGAGAGCCTCTTTATCACCCAAAGTGAAACACATTGTCCAGACACTTTCTCTGTGAAAAATTCCCACTCCTTCAAACTTCCTTTGGTCAAGTCTAATGGAAATGAGACTAAAAAATTAATTTTGTTCAAAAATTTGCATCTTCAAAAAAGACAACCTAACATTTTTGCACTTTTGGCTTGAACACACAAAAAGTAATGACTTTTCTCATCCTCATTCTGTACTCTTTGTGTATGTGCGTGTGTGTAGTGTGTGTGCTGACAAATAAGTCGGGTGTGCGTGGGAGGGCTTTTTCCGTTTTCATCACCAATCACCATGATCATATGTGTGTGTCTACGTGTGGGAATAGGATGGTCAGAAGAAAAAATATGCATAAATATATGCATATCTTTATGGTCAACAAATTTTTATTAATCGTATCATAAGTGTCGAGACAGAGAGAGAGAGAAAATACCTACCTTCTATTTTCTAGTGTAATATTATTTTGACTGCCATTTACTTTTCATCACATACTCTTCAAAAAAATATTTAACTACACTTTATAGTTCCAAAAGGATTTTTCAATTACTGTACCGTCCGTCCCAAACAAAATCATTCAGAAATATAAAATGTGTACAGTATTATAGTCTCAAATTTCAAATCATCTCAATTTTGTGTACCAATTCGTAATGTGTGTGTGTGTGTGTGTAGTAGGGCACGTAGGATGTGTGTGCTTGTGTGTGTAATATGCTCTCTCGTGGTTACTACATCTGCCAAGTGCAAACCGCAAATAACAATCATGTGAAGAGAAGGAAGAACATCATCATCACAAAAAATAAATAAATACACAGAGAAAATATAAAGGAAGAAAGGAGAATCATCAAATTAAATTAAATTTTTTTCACAGAACAATCAAATACATTGTCCACACACACACTCAGAATACTACATGTATTTTAAAATAAAAAAGGCTTACCATTGAGTGTCCCAAGTACTCGGCAGCATTGTCTGATATGTATAACAACTTGCCATTCTGGGTCATCATGATTAGAAAACCACTTAGTGCCTACAAGGGAGAGAAAGACAGAGTGTAAAAAAAATTATTGTACAAAAATCATCATCATCCAGTTAATTAACTATTACATGGTCATATATTTTTATATTTATGTACATTCTCATAGTCATATTGGACACACACGGGAGGGAGGGAGTGCAACATTTTATTACAGCGTGTGCCTTCACATGAAAATTCTTATTATTATTATGGACTGATAATGGACAGAAGAAAAACAATTTAATAATAAACTGTGTAGGAATATACATGTTTATATTATGTGTGTGTGTGTGCAGTGCAGCATTGGGAAAAAACAATAATGATAAATTTCTAATTTAATTTTAAATAATATACTATTTAGTATGAAGTAAGAGTAGGTAATGTACGGCAGAATTTTTTTTATTTTGCATATTTATTAAAGAGTTACTTCTTCTTTTTGCTTCTCTATCATTTCCAAAACATTTTCCAAACGACGCGAAGGAAACTCACGTAGAAAGTATTATGTACAGTAAACACACAATTCGGCTAATTGTAATGCATACTGCACTATGTTGTTATTGTTGTGCAGTGTGCAATTGAGTTAAAATGTACATTTCCTGTTCTTGAAAAAATGAACACTTGGAAATAATTACAGCATTTATTAAAGCAAGTTGTTAATGCAGGATAATGATCGAATATAACTAACATAACAATTTAATATTCGTTTTGTTTTCATCCTTCCTCTCTACTTGTCACTATTCTTTTTGTGTGTACAGGGTGTTTAGATTCAGACAATGTTCAAAACTTGCAGATTTTTTTCTTGCATTTATAAGAATTGAAGCAAAAATTTATTTTGCAATACTCATTTGTTATCTACAATAGATCTGACTTGTTACCCAAAAGTCAAGAAAGGTGGACAATGATTAAAGCACTGATTAATTAACTTTTGTGCACAAAGTCTTGTTCTCTCTGACTACCAACTCGAAAGATGCATCAAATTTGTAACATGAACTTTGATTTGTCCAATTAATAAATCATGTAACAAGTAAAGCAGCTTATGAAAAAATAATTTACCAATAATGTTTCACTAAAAAATGGTTCAGCATTCCAGCTCCGAGCAACATTATACGTTATGGATTACAATATGTAAATTCCCTTCATCCTCACAGACGAAGCACCCTGTACACACACTGTGTACGTATTTAAGTATACGATGTGAGTGACTGTGTGTGAGATCCGTGTTGATCATAAAGATCAAGGAGGAAAATCTATACAATGGTCAATTTTAGTCAATTGATTTTAATTACATGGCTGAGAAAAATTAAAATTAAAGGTGATAAATCCACAAGGACTTTCATGCATCACAAGTAACCCAAAACACACAGTGTGTAACGCACCTATCTGTACATGTGTACCACGACACAAAACTGCATACCATATCCACTTTTCGGCACACACACACACTACACTTCAACATGATGATGAGCGTTACAAAAAAAACAAATCAAAAGGTAGTTTGACTATGCATATATACGACTATATTATTCCCATCCAGTTCCCAACTCTTCTTTTTGACATAAGGTGGAGTATTTTTTTTCTCAAAGTTTCCAATTCTCTATCAAACCTTTTTTTATGTGTGTGGATCATCATCTGTATTTCAAGTTTTTAGTTTAGTTTCTCAGCCTCAGAAGGAAGGGAGGCAGAGGCAGGGGTTTGAATGAGCTTTTGTTGTGCTGATGAGAGTGTATCACACACTTTCACATATCCCATCGACTTGGTAATCACAATACTTTGTAGTTTATATGAAATTAATAAACAAAAGAGTGAGAGGGATGGAGAAGATGAGCAGAGGAAGATGGTTTCGTGAACTATGGTACTTGTTGTACTGACAAAGAATTTATTACTATAGATGAATATTATAATCATATAATGATAGTGCTAACCGACTTGGATTTTTCATGTTTGAACTGTCCACTTGTTCTACTAGTAGTTTCTACTTTGTAATTGTAGTAGTAGTTGTTGTTGTTATTGGTGTGTCTACTCAGGTTGATACTGCGAGATAGGAATACAAAGGATGGATTTTTGTGCCCGTAATTTACGAGATAATTTGAATAAAACTATAAAATACAGTAAGCCACCCACCTACAGTCCAACACACACACACACTACACACACAGGGTAAGAGAGAAGGAGAAGGCTAGCCATCACGGAGAGTTAACTGTGAAACTGCCATTTAAATTACACCCATCAATTATTCATTTATTGATCTATTGAGATTTCCACGTAATTTCAGTCCCCCAAATTCCTACTTACTAGAGAAAGAGAGAGAGAGAGAGAGGAAAAAGGAATTGAAAAAAAACAACTACTACTAAACTATATATAGTTTGATTACACCAGAAGTAAATACAGATAATATTATGTTGTGTTTTAAAATAAATCTTTGCATTATCTTCCTTCAGTTATGCAATAGGAATGTACAATAGTCATAGGCGGTAAATGTCAATTTACAAATTCTTGAAAAAAAATCTTTCCCTTTTTCCTTAACGCTCTTCTCTCTTTCCCTCTACTCTTCTCTTTCCCTCCTTCTCTTCATCCTGGATATTATGATAAGATGTGTTAAATTTTTCAACGTATTTATTATCCTCAGTTCATATCAATTATGAATTAAGTATGAAAATGTTGGAACGTCAGAAAGAGTATTATAAACACACTGTAATAGGGTATTACAGGGTTGTGTGTACCAACCATCCTGTATATATACCAGGAGTACACACTAAGTCAAAAAATTGTTCAATAAAATGTTGAGAGTTGATCCAGTCTATATTGTGCATAATAGAAAATGTAATAGAGAGAGAAAGGATGAGCTTCATCCATCATAAAAAAACATTAATCGTAAATTGCAAGAGGGTTATAGTTAACGTTGGAGCCGCACGAGATGATTCTCTCTATTTTTCTTACAGTGTGTGTGTATTCTTATGTATTTCTCTCTCATATCATCCACAAAACTTATATACCCTCTCTGTGATTTTTATGTGAGACACTCTCATCTTTGTAGTAGGACATAGGCACAACTTGCATAACATTTTTTTGACTGCATTGATCGGGTAATGATAGAGCGATAGAGTTGTGAGTTTCCCTATTCATTAAGATAGAACAGGTTAGGCAGGATGTTTCTGTCTATGATTTAATGTCCCACGAAATATCTTTCTCTCTCTCCTCCCTCTCTCTCCCTGTGTGCTTAACAGCCTCATCCTAATCTTTTAGTCAAAGACGTCTAAATTTGTACCATTTTCACTTCATTAAATTAATCCATTTCATTTCAATGTACACCCGCACTTGAGGATATTTAGCATGCTTCCTTTTTTCCACCTTCCTTCGTAAAATTCAAGCGACGTTTTCAAAAAGAATTGAACAAACTCTACAACTAAATCTGTGCATGAGGATTCTTGAGAAGCTCCAAGACACAAAAAATTGAATCTCCTCTCTCCGGTGATCTTTGACCGATTTTGGATATCAAATCATGAGGCGGGTTGTAGGATGAAGTTGTAATGAGAAAATGAGGAGCTGATCTCTCACTCTCAAAATTTTTTCGATACTTGACGTATGTTGGATGGACAGGAGCCGCCCGTCACCAACAAACAATTTTGGATCTCACTTCACTCAGCCCTCCAGATCCTATTTAGACACACAAAAACACACACACACACCAACAACAACAATATCGGCAGCCTATTGACATTGACTCCTCTCGGTAGCCAGCTTCTTCTCCTTCTCATGTCTACGAAAGCCTAAGGTCAATATTTTCTCATTTCAATTTATATGCTAATTTTGGGTGTTCAGATTGGTTGTGCGTGTGTGTTTCGGTACCCTTTCAATTCAGGTAGCGGGAATTGATGGGTGACAGGGAGAAAATAAAGATGTATCAATAATGTATAAACAATAGGAAATTCCATGAGAACCATACACTTTTAATAGACTGTACCTCCAACACACACACACACAAGATCGAAGGATGAGGGATGACGCCTTTCCCTCCTCCTCATTAAAACAACGTTATCCATCTCTCACCTTGAACCTTATGAAAATTCACACACTCTTCAGTACACTATGTGTGTGCGTGTGTGTGGAGGAAATCTAATGAAATTGCATTCAGATTGAAATTAAAATTTGACACTTGTCTCTGAAATGACATTTGAGAAGAAAAATGAATGCGTAGCTACTTTTTTTTGTAAAAAAAATTAGTTGTACTTTGATCTTTGACGGCTAATTATTTTCCTTTGGATCAAATGAACGAGAAGTGGTAGAATAATCGAAAACTTTATTTTCGTTTGTCCATGTTTGACCGACGGGAGGACGCAACCTTTGAGGATTATCTTGTTGTGAAGTGGGGATAAGTGCAGGGAGGAAAAAATTGAAAAGTGGATACAATAACTCCACACACACAAACACGATGTACTGATCAACATCAGTGTGTGTGTGTAGACAGGCACTAAAAGGTTAAGCTATATTACACAGGGAGGGGTGTGTGTGTGTTGTTGTTGTAGGGCAATACAAATTTATTTTACATACACACTTTTTTTTGTTCTTTCTCCACGATCACGGTTCCCCAAGGACTTGAGAAGGGGTTTTCTTAATTGCTCGAGTAAATATAGACAGACATTAAATATTTGAAGATGATGGAAAAAAAGAGGGGGAGAGAAAACTTACTTTGGAGAAGCCGATGTTCGGCGTGGAATATGGGTGACCCAATTCGTGATACCTCTTGAATACTGTAACAAAAACCATAAAAACAGCAAATATGTAAGTTATCAAATTCCTTTCAACAAAACATTTTGTACTAATGCATACACACACTACACTACAATGTATACATACAGACAGGCTGAATCCAAATACTTGTAACATTTTTCGCTCTTTTTTTAGTATGAATTTTCATCCCTCACGATTTTCCATTGTAACATACGAAACGATGGTGTGTATGTTTATGAAGTAACTTTTTCATATTTTTCCCTTTCGTGTGGTCCTCCAAATTGTATTGTGACTCTTTTTTTTACAAAATATTATCATGATACAAAGTTGTTTTCATCAATACACAAAAGTACACACAAAAGTGCGTTTAGCCAACATTAAATCATTTCACAAAGGATAAACTTTTAGATTAAAATTTAGTTTATTTCAAAATAAATATTTTGTGTATAGACTTTTCAGACACAACAAAAAGACAAAAACCTTTAAAGAAAGATCTTTCATTTGCACAGTTACAAGATGGACTATTGTTTCCTTAGATATTAAACAAATTTAACATATTGCGTTACAAAACAACCGTCGAATGGAATAAAACAAGAAGTCAATTTCCGTAAAAGTGTTTTTTTCAAAAAACCCAATATTTTTAACTAATCAAAGGTGACCCAAGTAAGTTGCAATTAGAATAGGAAGAATATAAAATAGCGTCTCTCCATGTAAATTATCAAGTAAAAAAAGTTTGCATTTCCTCTCCTCCTCCTCCACTCACAAATCCACTCTATTTAATTACAAAATAAAGTGGAGTGGTAGTGTTTGTGGGAAAAGGAACGTGTCAAGATGATGGCAATAATGGACATGGTCCACTCGATGAGTGTAATCTTGCCACATGTCATCATGCTCGTCACCGTCTCCATAATCACTGTACTCGTGGCAGGGATCTTTCTGGAGGAACGTCATCTCATCGCTGGAATATTCGTCACCTTCCTCACCTGCCTAATTGTCTCCCTCGGACTAATCTCATTCTTGCACGCCTACTAACAATTATCAGGATACCAGGCTGATGATGCAAACCCAGGGCAGTACATCTGTCTCTCCGTTGGTGTCCTCTTTTTAATTCCTTGTAGCTAATGGAAGCAAACAAGACACACACGCTGTAATTGTCCAAAGTGATGTTGCTGTCACACACACCTTCCTTCTCTCTTTTGTGGGTAAAGATTGTTGACAAATTTATGTACTCTCGTATGATCCTATCATTGTCTCATAAAACAAATGCTAATCATATTTAAATTAACTACAATCAGTGGACATGTGACTATTCAGATACTCTGTTTTTTCTCTCTCTCTTTCACAGATTCCTAAATGCCACACGCACACACTTGCGAGAATGACCACTAGTCAATACTAGTCTCAGAGGGAGAGAGAGAGACTGAAGCTCAATTTGTAATAAATTTTGTTAATTTGACTGACATGAACTTTTAAGACGTAATCTCAAGTAAACAAGCTCCATTACGTAATAGTTTTTAGTCAAATCTCATGTCCATGATAGCACGAGAGAGAGAGAAAGAAAGAGAGTCCTGACAGTGGAAAGAGAGAGAGAGAGAATTTATTACCACCTTTGTTGATGAGACTATTTTGACGATTGGCACGCTCTTCATTACAAATCGGCATTAGCATTTTTACAGTAAAACTAATCAGCCATCTAATGTACACACACACACACACACTTGTATTTTGTGTGTATGTACACGAAATGACTTTAAACTACACCTCACAGAGAGTGGATTTTGCAGTGACATGCAATTCTCTCTCTGAAGAAAAAAGTTACTCTGTAAAGAAATTCTAATCTTCCTTCTCCTCCTGATCATGTTCACAAACGAGTATCCTGGATGACAGTATAAATCACTCTGTGGACTGTGGAGATTACCCATATCTTAATTGTTCATCTTAATCTTTTACACTGTTACACCGCTACTCCTGCTCATCCTTCATCTTGTATTCAACTCTCGTCTTCTCTTCTCTTTTTCATGTTGTCAGTCAAAACTCTCCACCACAATATTGTATTGTACCATTGTCTGGTAGTGTTTGTGTGTGTGTCTCTGACGAGAGTGGGAGAAAAGGGCGGAAATTACAGTACAGACTTGATATGGAACAAGAGGGAAAAAATTAAATAGTAAATATCTACCAAGTACGATGAAAAAAAGTAATAAAATAATATTGAAAGTTATATTCCCTACTCATTTTTCTTAAACTTATTTCCTCTCTCAAAATGTACATCTCAAAATGTACGTGTGTGCATTCTCAATGTTGAAGAAATAAAAGCAAAAGTAAAATCATAAAAAAAACAAGACAAGGATGAGAATGCTCATAGTCATAGAACGAGATGAGTGCAGGTCAGAAAGAGATGGTCTGTACAGTGTATAATACATATTTTGTCTGTATTGCATCATATTGTATTGTGTACGAGTGTAATATTCCACCTCCAAATCAAATCAACCAATGTAGAAATGGAGGAGAGAGAGAGAGAGAGAGAATAGGGATGGGGAAAAAAGTCAATTGCAAAAAAAGCGGATCTCGGATCTTCCTTGGTTTTCCTTTCTCAAACTTGTTTTGCGCTATCAACACTATTACTTTTTTTCTTTCTCTCCCCCTCCTCCTCCTTCAATGAGTCTTCTCTGATTCTCATACTCTGTACAATGTACTCTTCTCATTCTGTTGGGGATTTGATGGGTGTTGTACGCTCAGATATGTATATGTGTATTGTACAAGGAGGGGACTCTTGACTATTGGGGATTGAACGTGTAACGCACAAAAAAATTGTATTGTATGTATTTGAGTATAACATCTCACCTCCACAGAGAGAGAGATACACCTGAAAGACAGGCTCAAAAATGAACTACGTTCGTATTCTGTCCCTGTTCCTCCTTATGTATTAATGTCTATTAAAACTTTGTGTGTAATTTTCTCTTCGTTTTTTCCTACATTGTTCTTTTAATTCTTCCAGATTGTTGCATTTTGTGTATGTGTATTATGTAAGAACGTTTTGGGGTCCATTCACAATTACCTGCACTGCACACACACACGGGCATGAAAGTGAAACACTACACACAGTAATATGCAGATTCTTAGTCTGATGGTGCATTTACAGGTAAACTTAACAGGTACCCACACACACACTGTGTACAGAAGAGAGTGTGGAATGATGTGTGTGTACCTCTATGGATTTCGAGATCAGGTTCTGAAAATAAATCCTGTATCTTTTTTCTTCCACTTGCCACTCCATACTCGTCTCTACTACAATGTATGTAGTCTGTAGAGAGCCAGTTCCGGCTTCAAACAAAAATTTCTATTAACTTGCACCTCACAAGATCACTTATGATTCTTACCACTTTTTGTTTCATTTACATTTCTTCTCTCTCTCTCTCTCTCTTGCTTTTTTCCACACTCACCCTGTCGACTCGTTCTTTGCACCCCTAATTTAATTTTTCTAATACAAAATTGGTTTAAAAAGAACTGCCGTGTAATTAGTAGATTAGATGAGGGGAGAATATGAGAGAAAAAAACAGTTTGAAATTTCTCACACGGTCAGTTAACTGACTGTTGTGTATTTCATAAGAAAAATTGTGAGCACACGGATGTTTTTTTTTATCATACCCAAGTAAAATTTACAATTAATAATTAAATCATGAAAAAATTGTGCTTGTTTGTTGTGTACTCATCAGGTATTCTCCATACACAATTATTGTACACACACTCACTGAGCTCAAGGTACAAAGATCATAAAGAGAGAGAGGGTCTCTCTTCCTCTCCTTCTAGGATAAATAATGAGGAAATGACAGGAGCGACGACAATTCAAAATGAATGAATTGTAAACTGAACTGACAGCCAAAAACTTGCACCAGCATTTCTTTCAGTAAATGTGCGGCGTGTATGTTGCGTGTGTGTCTGTGGATTACATTACACATGATGAGAGATGAAGAAACTGGAACAATATATCTAGAAAAGTTTAGTAAAGTTGTCAACTGTCACATTACACACTCGTATTTGTCCTTATCCACGAATCTTGTACCGTGAATCTACACATGCAGCGAAGAAAGATCCTCCTCCGTAGTAATAATGGAAAAGAAGAGAAAGAGGAAGACATGGACTACATGGAGATTATTAGCATGTGAACGTTGTAAGCTACTAAAACATGTAGGCTGTCAGTCCAACTTGTTGTTCTCTTCATTATTATTAATATGTATGGAGACCTGGATGTCAACCAAAGTTTGTAAATCAATTAGACAAATATTTTCTTGTACTGCGTCCTCACCCCCCCCCCCCTTCTCTTCTGTTCGTTTCTATCGTTGGAAAATTATTTTACCAATTCTCGTCACCTTTCTTCTTCCTCCTCCTTTGCTAATGACAGTGTCAGGTGAGAAACTTTATTGATTCAAATGCACCGGGAATGACAATAGGAATTAACTATTCTGTGTACTATTCTACTACTGTATTGTGTGTTGTGTGTGTACTCTCATTTTTTTCTTTCTCTGATTACTTGTACAAATCCTCAGACTCGTATCCCGGACATTCGATATATTCTTTTGCGAATATGAACTCGGGTTAAGCGAAAATTGCAATTTACATTTGCAACTGCAATTTTTTGCAATAATTGAATATGTTGTGGTGTAGAAATTGTAAAGCGAAATCTTTTTCACTGTGTCAATGTAGACACTAGAAATCATAATCAAAATATGAGTGATAATTGACAGGTTGCAATTTTCCGTGCATCACATTAATAATTCACAAGTTGAGTCTCAAACTGAGACGTTCATACAGTAAATACTCGGGTCAGACCAGTATAAATTAAAGAATAAAGTCCGTAGTGCATGCATCTGTATTTTTCTCTCTCCATAATATAGATAATAAAGATGATGTTGTTATTACAAGCCATATGGCTTTCAAATTGAAACTTTCAATGTACCTTACGTATGTATAATGTATATATTGTACCTATATGTGTTTGTGCTTTAGTTTCCAGAGGCGATTTTTTCAACTTGGATCCTTGCATGCAACCGTACTGTGGTCACACACACATACACACACAAGTCATCACAAGTATTAAACTGTACATTTAAGGTTATATTGTCTATTGGAAATCAACTTGCATTTCAACATATTGTATTGAAAGGAGAAGAGAAGATCAACATCCTACAGGTACTCTCACACACACACGTATTGACAGCTCATTCAAATTTTTAGACACAATTTCATGCATATGTATCAACGCAAAATTTACAATTTAAAACAAAAGCTTGCCAAACTACACTGCATGTTGTGTGTATTGTTATTGTACACAATCATACAATAATCATAATATTTTATGTCTCTTTTATAGAACTCTCTCTCTGTCGTATTAACGTCTTATTCTTATAATTTGACATTAAAAAGTGTTAGAGAATCCCTCATAAATTTAGTAAGCCGATATAAAAAGACTCCTTCCTCATCCGTACATATGCACTACAATAACAAATGGAATATTTTCTGAGGTAAAAATAATTCTGAGTAAAAAAAAGCTTTTATGATGAGAAATGTACATACTTATGTACTCCTTTACTTTTTTTAAACAAGTGTTTTTCGACTATCTCTTTTTTCTTCTCCATCTCTTCAGCATCCCTGAATTCTACCTTCCACACATATATACGTATATGTATACGTGTGTCTGTAGTAGATACACACAAACACAGGGAAAAGGTTGTCCACTGTACAGTGTACTAGTGTACACAGTTGTAAATGTGGGGGTATGACTGACTTGGTACACAGAGATACATGTTGGAGGAAGAAGGATAATAAATTTCTTATGATTTTCATTGCTGCCGCAGTCACACTTGATTCTTTAATAGAAAATAACACAGCATGAAGCGAGTAATAGATGAGAAATCAGCAGGATAGAGGATAAACAAATTATTAATCATCACCAACTTTTTTGACTCGACTTTTTCTATTCCCTTATTTAGGTTTCAGTCTCTTTTTCCAGAGGTGAATACTTCCCAACAAGCTTCCTCATCACACACACACGTACACTTTCCTTCTCTCACTCCATCAAATTCCCAACAATAACAAAAAGAATGGCATGAGGAGGAGGATATTTTTTTGTAAAGAACGTTGTCCGTCAAACTCCATGTCTTTATATCATCCCAAACACAACAGAAATTACATTTAGTACAAACAATCCACAGTTAAAAGAAGATGAATCATTTTCTAAAATAATAAAGCACGTCAAAAATTATTGAGGATTATTATTAAAAGATTAAAAAACATGTACGAGACAAAACTGTCTACACTCAGATAAACACGCCGTAGTCGCTGGCTTTTATTTGGATAAATACGGTACGAGATAGTAATTCCCCTGCATGTAAATACATATAAAATCACAAATTTGCATACACACAGAAAGGGAAAAATATTTAGAGCCAGACACAGGCATACAGCACAGAGAGAGAGAGAGAGATCCTACGTCGTCTCATTGTGGAAAACTTGTATTATCGTAGGTGGATTTAATCAGAGGAAGAGGCATCGACGTTAAGAAGAAGAAAAAAATATCCAATTCAAATCCCTTGCAGCTTTGATGTGCATTTTGATATTTCTCTGTTATGGACAGATTCTCGCCGAGTCGTAATTTTCATAAGATCCCATTTTCTCACTCCCATACTCTCTCTCTCTCTTTCTTTTCTCTCTATCCTTCCTCCTCCTCATCTTCCTTTTCAAAAACAGCGTCATCTCATTATTAGCATTTTTGATTTGCATTCCTCCAATCCACATTTACACAAATATGGAATTCGGGGAGAAATTTTATGACTTTTTTGATGACCAAATGACGGGTAGAGTGACAGGTGGTGGCTGATTGAAATTTAAAATTTTTAAATTGACATTCTCTGTCTCTCACAACACAACTCGGCCCAGCTTTAGCCCAGCGTGTGTGTGTGTCTGAGTGTGAGTGTTGAGGGGAGGGTAGGAAAGGTTAAGGAAAATCTCATAATTTGTCAGATTTCTATGGGCTAGTTTCTCTTTAAGGCTCCCTATGCAGCTCTTCTCAAATCTACACATTTTTTTCCTTCACTACATCCACAACTTTCCACATGTACCCAGGAAAGAGAGAGAGAGAGGAATCAAATTTGACTCCTTACATGTCCATACAACTATTATTAATTACAATTACCCACAGAGGATTTGGAATGATGACTGGGATTTTGAGAAAGTGAGTCATAAATTTTGATATAAAGGCTGAAATGGAATATCAAAAAATTCTAATTTATGACTCAAAATATGATTCAAATGTATTGGATTACTGTACTTACATACACAACACATTACATACTTTTCTTGTATATATCTACTGCATAGCACAACCTTAGACTATGTTGGGTCTATTCTAACTTCAATTTACGTAGGAATTAGGAATGAGGCAATGATTGAATGGTAACCTTGGGGTGCGATGAAGAGGAGAGAGAGAAGAACTGTATGAAATTAGATGATGATACAACATGCAAATACACACACACACTCTCTCTCTCACACACACAAGTAATGCCACTTGTTTTTGGCTATACCATGACTTGGCTTAAAAAGTCCAACATATTAATATGCGGCTCTCTCCATACACAATACACACACACAAGCTCGAGTTAATCAAAGAGTTTTACTTTGGCTTAAGGTAAGACTTGAAAAAGTATCTGTGAAGATAAGAGAGAGAGTGTGTGTGTGTTTTTGGATCTCTTCTTGTTGGGCAGGGATGACGATTGGCGGTGAGTCAAGCACACACACACACCAAGTAAGTACATTGTATGGAAAAGTTACCTATAAAAATGAGGAGAGGGTGATATTGAAAAAGACTCGTTATACTAGTGTGTGTACAGCTGTGTGTGTGTGGACGGTGTGTAGTTTAAATAAAAAGCTGTGATTATTACTATAATTATTATTGTTGCACATTATTTTCGTTTTCTTGACTTAGGTGGACTGGACGGAGTATAGGAGCAGAGAAGAGAAGTAGGAGCATAATAAGATATGTAGTATTTGTACATACGACTAGGACTGCTATACCCAAGTTCCGGGTTCGTAATCTACTCTGATCATTAATGCTGGGCACTACCTTAAATCAAAGTATAACAAAGAGCAGGGAGTAAGAGTGAGTGTGTGTGTGTGTGTGTGGTTGGTTGGTTCTTGTTTTGCTGGTCAGTTAATAGTGGTCCATGGCCATTCTAATTGAGAATCTTGTCTATATCCAAATGAATGGATGCTACAATTGTCCATTTGCATGAGAATGAAGAGAATTACATACTTTTTTTCTTGTCTTGTAATTTTGTACTGCATTTAAATCTTTATAAATACATAGTAATAATCCACTGTATTTCCTTTAATACAGTAACAGTCATTTCTTACTACAATATTCCAAAACAATGCAGGACCACATCAATACAAATACGGTATTCCCCTCAGCACACATGCACACACTTAAATTGTACAAACCAATTTTATAAAATGTGGAGTAGAAAATGGCAAGAATTTTGAGAGCACACACACCACATCACATGATGACCAGTGATGATGATGACTAGTGATTGAAATGGAATTACGACTACAAAGTGCAGGATATTATGTATCATTACGACTATATTTATTGTTTATGCAAACGAGGATTATTAGTAATGAGCGTAGCTGATCTCTTTGTGATCTAGTAACAATTTTTGGAAGGGCAAGAAGTAAGGGATAGTGCAAAAAAAATTCTTTTTGTAATAATTGTAAGGTGTCTAAAAAGGTCAAGTGAAAAAAACACAGCAGATGATCTAATTCACCTGTTGACTCTCTAATACGTGTGTGAACATTAGTATTGTGGAATTTTTTCTTTCTCCTCAAAGAGTCACCATTACGAACAATATGGACTGAGAGACACACACACACACACACACAGAGAC
The DNA here is from genome assembly GCA_009870185.1 of Pygmarrhopalites habei. Classification (NCBI taxonomy): domain Eukaryota; kingdom Metazoa; phylum Arthropoda; class Collembola; order Symphypleona; family Arrhopalitidae; genus Pygmarrhopalites; species Pygmarrhopalites habei. Next base: position 20,059 of record WJFB01000646.1, on the reverse strand, counting down.
AGACAAAAGAAAAATGTTTGTATATACACTCTTACTGTCTTGTATAAATGAGTCTAGCTGTACTCTCTTCACACACAGACACATGTGTGTATGTATATTTGGGAGTTAATGGATGATCCGTATACACAACACACTAGAAGAAGAAGAGAGACACTGCATAAAATATTTAACGTGAAAAATGTAATAATGTACAGTGTGGGAAAGAATCGGTGGAGGACATCAAAAGAGAAGGAGAGCACAAGGAGAAGAAGAAGAATGGAAGAGCCTAGAGTCTCAAGCACATTTTTCATTTTAAAAAAATCTATTCAGTCAAATTCAGATATTGCTCTTCTCCTTTTTCTTCTCCTTACACCAGTCAACTGTTAAACTAAGGATTTTATAATGCACAATGTATATAGTTACCACAGACTACAGCAGAATTGAATGCAGAGTAATGATAATAATGCATCAGCATGTCTCTCTCTCTCTTCTCAGCCAATGGTATAAGCTTGAAACTTTTTGAAGAATCTAATTTTTTTATTCGGAATTCCCCCTTCTCTCTCTCTCTCATAATTATAGCAGAGAGTCTATAGATATAATTTTCACATGGTGAAAAGACGACGCTTCTCTCTCTTCTTCTTCGTCTCCCTTCAAAATACAAAACAGCAAACGAGCAACAACATTAAATCAACTCAACTGGTGCATCAAAAGCTTTATATCCTATTATAAATTATTATCTTTTTTTCTCCTTCTCTCTCATTCCCTCCTCCTCCTCCCTCCTCTTTCTCCCTCCCTTCTTTTGAGCTGGGCTATTGCGATTAGTCAATGCATAATTCACAATTGAGTTCAAAAAAGTATAACAAAGAAAATCCCTAATCAACTTAAATTGCTCACAATGCAAAACTTCGTAATGCTAAATCATAAATGTGTGTGTGTGAACACTTTCGGCTGTTACAATGAACCGGGCTAGAAAAATTCTCATGGACATTGTGTACACACTCTACTATCGTCTTTAGGATTTCTTACTCGACTCGGTACAGGTAAAGCACGGTATATATGGAGGGTGAAGGTACATAACGTTTTTTTTTGTAAAAAAAAATCTTCTGAATCTTTGTCGATTGTTTGCTTTTTGCTAAAGTATTCCAAACACGCACCCCACATCAAATGAGTACAGTTTTTTGAGTTCAATAAAAAATGTGCTGCGATTGTTCAATACTTTTCAAATAATTTAATTATGATCATCCTCAGTGATCTTTAAAATTCTGATTGTATTGTATTTCCTCCAGACAATCTGCCTTATATCGGTAGTCTTCATTCTGATCATAAAAATCAGAAATAAAAAAGGAGAGAGAGAAAGGTGTGGTAGATATGACTGACGTAATGAATTCAATTTAGATGGAAATAATGTCCCCTTGTCCTCCTCTCATTATATAATTTACCCAGAGTGAAGCCGGAACTCCTCTCTTGGTGTTCTACACATCATGTTCTCATACATGACACAGTAGACACAAACACAGCAAGAGAAAATAACCTGCTTTGTATTTAATTTAATTACCTACCCTATGTGTGTATTTATGCTGAGAGAATATAAGATAATAGCAGCAAAAGTGTAATAAAGTAATCATATCACCATCTTGGGTTACTTAAATGAAAAACACTTCATGTGTACATGTATAAAAAAACGTTCTTCTGTCTTTTCATTGAATCACTTTTAAAAAACAACTTTTCGTATTGGTAAAAAGAGTAGAGAAAAAAATCGTGAACAAAGTATACAGACTCCAGGATCTGTTATATTCAAATTTACTTTTAATATCCTTGTACACAGTGAAGGTATACTTATACTACACTAGTGAATAAGTTAAAGTCACAAAAAATTAATATGAATAAAATTGTGCAGGCTGTGACTTTAAAGGGGTAATTAAAATTCAAAAAGTGTAGACACCACTCTTGGTCCTCTCCTTCTCTCTCTCCCTTCTTTGTGTGTGTGTGTGTGTGTGTTTGAGTGTTGATGGTGAACTTGTGCTGTGATAAGCTTGGGTTACACTTTACACTAGTTATTTCAACAACGTTTTATCTGATTACACTAGATACCAATTTGACCAAAAAAGTAGAAGAATCTAATCCATGTTCAAAATACAAATTTCCATCGTATGTTATTTTGTTGACAGACAAAATGAAAATTGGAGTTAATCAATTTGAAATTCTTTTGCATAATTTTGACAGCAAATTATCCATTTAGTCAAAAAGAAGAGGAATATCTGTAGGGAAGGAAGGAAAAACTTGACAAGAGTGTTTTTGTCTCAAAAATAAATTTACCCCTATTACCTTTAATTTCTCTATTGATTGGTGGTGGGGAGGGGATGTAAACGTCAAGTCTAATTTCTCTTTACACAGTACTTTACATCTTGATCCCTCCACACATACACTACTTTGTAACTCTTTTATACGGCTATATAATGTAATAATTTGCATTTATTACGAATCCATTTTACAAAACACAAACACACACACACACACACACATAGATACAAGAGGAGAGGGAAGAGAGAGATGTGACTTTTATCTATTTTTTTGTTGCTGTTGTGTTTTGCAGGTGCATGTTCACCAAAAGCTGGGCCACACATACAAAGCAGGGAGCAGAACAGAAAGAGAGACTCGTTGTTGTTGTTGTGGCCCCTTCGCTCAAGATTACGACTCGGACTACAAGTTACAACACAACATCATAAATTTCTGCACCGATTACTACAAAGCTGATGCGGCTAAATGGTCTATTGACTATTGTATAAATGATACTTTGAGAACCGGATTCCTTCCTGGTCATCCATTCCCCTCTCCCTCTCTCTCCCTCTCTCCCTCTCGCCGTCTTCCCTCCATCACCACACACAGCCAACACACCATCAACATGCACAATTCCATGTCTTCTCAATCTTTCAAACAAATGACCCATCCATAATTCCAGCTTCAACCTCCAAGTCAATTTATACAAAAAATTATTCCTCCACACACACACACAGTACTTACACAGCAGAGCACACATATCTACACATGTAAGCCCAGCTAACTAACTGCTATTGGTACAAGGTGTCCCAACGGGTAAATAATTGTACCTTGTTGTTCTTGTTGTAGTAATTTTTTTTGGGAGGGCTTGTTTTTCTTGCAGGAACTGCCGACTTCCACACACACACCCAACACAGTCATGTAACGTACAAGCACACACAGGGAGAGAATGTCTCGTATATTGTGTGTGTGTGTTGGTAACACTACACTTAATTGCTCAGATTCTCGAATAAAGATAAGAGTCCCATGGTCAATCGGTCGGTCAGGTAGGGTTATCATGATGCGTCAAAAAAGTGAAGGTGTTTCTCCATGAGATTCTGGAGAAGCCATTTGAAAACCAACACCTTCAGGATAAAGAGAGTGTGAGGGGAAGAGAGTCACAATCGCGGAGAAAGACAAAGGACTTGGAGGAGGAGGAAGAAGAAAAGTTAGAGATCAAAGATGAGGATACAAAACTGGTGATAGCTTGTTCAGAGATCAGATTTCAAAGATTAACTCTGTGATTTGTGACAAACTTTGAGAAGCAGGATGTGTATTTAAAAGATACAATGTAGCACTATCAAAGGTTTTGAATTTTAATTGTGAACTCAATTAATTTGATACGTTATTGTTCTTATAGTAAAAAAGCTTCGTAAATCAAATTTGAATTCACCTGAAGAGCGAAAAATGTCTGGATTCATTTTTATTACACGAATGTGACACGAAAAATAATTTAATAGAATAAAGGATGAAAGGGGCATTACCTTGTTGAAAGTAATTTGCCTTGCGTACATAAACACAAACAAGAGCCATGAGTTGAAGCTGTGACAATCTTTGCCTTGTAGAAGATGGTAGGGGTAAAAGGTCACGCAGGTTGGCAATCTCTCCATTGATCAGATCCCGTCTCAATTTACTCGCTCCCTTCGTTGACTTGTTTGCATCAAAGCTACTGCAAAGAACACACAAAAAAACAGTTTATTAATCACTGAAAAAAATGAGACAAAATTATTAAATTCTCTACCTACATCTAAATATCTGACTCATGTCCTTATGACTCATGTTTATAGTTACACTACATACAATGTGCAAAAATTGTGCACACATATGCATCATTTAAAATAAATCCACAATTGTCTCCTCTTGTGCTCATTAAACAGGATGAGACTGTGCTTCCTTCATAAATGTACAAAATGAGGAAGCAATATTGAAGAATATAAAAAAAAAGTTCAATTAGCATTTTTTGTTTCTGTCGACGGACACACACATTCAAATGTCAATGAGACTTCAATTGTTCAGAAATGTTCATTGATTCCATATGAAGACTCTCCATCTCTCTCTCTAGCACAAGCACAGTGTGTGTGTGTGAGAGTGAGAGATGAGAATTGTAATTGAAATTATTCAAAGATTTGCAAAATCTCATTGATACCCCCCTGCTTGGTTTGTTCTTCCCTGCTGCTGTGTCCATGAAGATGTGAGTAATGTGGTGACAAGAAGGACAAGGAATCCTCCACCTTTTGTTTAAAACTTTGTCAATTATACGATCCACATGGAATCTTCCCCATCTCTCCCATTACGTAATTCTTATTTATGGGAATTTCCAAAAGTTCAATTATTGAGATTGGGAGCGGAATTTTTTATTCTCTCTTTTTTAATAAAGTTTATATTAAATAGAGAGAGAGAGAGTAGAGTCATCATCGTTATCATGATGTATGCACATCTGTACTTTGTACTGCTAATACAGTAGTATTAGTAATACCTTTGTCCAACTCGGCTAATATTGAATGTGTGTGTGTGTGTGCTGTGTACATGGAGCATACAAGTATGTTTAGTTTTGGTATTTGATAATTTCTGTCTGGATTTTTGGATGGACGTAAAAATTGAATTGTTGATGGGTTGAGACGGAAGGGAGGAGGAGGGAGGAATACAAAAGACTGGTATTGTGAAGGCGCAAGATATTAATAATAATAATCATAATTGGAGCCCTCCATCTCATCGGTCTGGCTCGGCTCTCTCTCTCACTCTCTCTCTCTCCTTCTCTCTCTGATGTGTGTGTGTATCTGTGGGTTCCAACCATCATCCAGCATTAGATAATAATGTAAAAGGTAACACTCTCACACAACCACGGTGGTGAGTATGAGAAAGATGGACGATGTGATGGAGAGAGAGAGAGAAGGGGAAAACATAATATTTTCTTCCCTTTAGTTATTCTCTCACCGTTTGCCTATATGAAAAATTCCAAGAAGTTATTACGATCAGCATCAAGAGTACGGAAAAAAGCAAAAAAAATGCCGATCCCTCTCTCCCTCTTCTAACCATTATTCTATATAGGACGACACAGACTTAAATTAGATTAACAATCCAGACGTCGTTGGCTCCAAATTATACTCAAATAATTGTATTGCACCTCTTTCTATCCTTTCCCTCCTGCATATTCCTTATTATTAGCCACTGTACGGACAGTACAAGGATTAAGGAGCAAAGTCAGGACAGAACAAGACAAAAAAATCATAGAATGAGTGGTCTGTTCTATATAAAAATGATAATACACAAGACAAGACACACACACACACACACAGCCTTGTACAGGACGAATGGACTGAGGCTAGAGTTTGTAAAAAACCAAAGATAAGCTTCCAATTGAATGACGGATGTCCAAGTGTGTGTGTGTGTGTGTCTCACTTTCAAATACATAATACACAAATTAATAGAATCTAATGAGAATTAAATTAAGCAGGACGGTTTAAACTATACACCAGAGAGAGTATTGTGTCTCGTAGAGAAGTGTATGTATTTGTACAGGTTGGATATGAAATCTGATAAAAGATAATACAGGAGGAGGAGGAAAAAAGGAAAAAAAAGTCAAGACAGACAGAGCCAGCAGGTTATCTTTATCCCATATGATTATTTACACATTGCTGTGTTTAACAATAAGATTCGAGTAGAAATTAATTTGAGAGGGACAATGCAATATCCAATACCATGTACGACCAACTCTCATAATAATAATTATATTATGAATTTGTGTGAGAGTCTCTCTCTCTCTCCCTCTGCATTTCTTCTCTTCGTCTGTGTATTCATTTCATTTTTACTTGACGTCAGCATCTCAATTCATCTTTTTCACATTTTTTCTTTCATTTTTCAATACATGATGGCGTACCGAGTGAATTCCAATTTATAACCTCAGTCAGTACAGTACATGGAGACCATGAACTAAAAATAGTGTTGGGAAACTTGGAGATTGATCTACAATAGAGAGAATGACAATAATTTGAAGAATATTTAGAGTCTGTTCTCCTTCTGTGCTTTATCTGCAGTCAAAAAAGTGGAGGAGACAATGAACTTATGCAACACGCACTGATTTTTGACCTTCAGCCATGCCATGTGTTCCGTTGACAAAAATGCAATTTTGAAAAAAAGGGACCAATTTGAAAGAGATTTGAGAAAGTGTGGGTGTGGGTGTGCGTGTGTACGTGTGAAGGGAAAATAGCGCTCAGATTTAATACACCATTTAATCTATAATCTATGCAAGGATAAGGTTAAATAACACTAAAAAAGAATTTTTTGGATACAGATATTGTCCTGTGATGTAATAGTGTATACGGAGGTGGGATGTAGTGCATTGTTAAGGGGAAAAAATTGAGGAGCCACAACGGAAAGTAAGGGTCCAAGTCCAAGTAACGAGAAAAGAGAGAGAGAGAGCGTGTGTGTGTGTTCTACTTATAAGGGAAGAAGCTCATGCATTTATATGAAGATAAAAGAGGGAAAAAAGAGTTGTATATATTTAAAGTAATTTGCCAGCGTGTAGAATTTAGGAAACATTATGACGACAACGATATAAAAGCACAAAGACATCTTCTCAACCTTGAGTCTGTCTCTCTCACTCCTACATTTATTATATATATGTGTGTCTCTGTCTGTCTCTCTGTCCCCCACATTATGTAATGGACAACTCATTCTCATTTTCATTTTTGGAATTTGACTGTGTCCCTTTTGGCTTTTGACTGCTAATAAAATCTGAGGACGAGAAATACACACAGACTGAAGAGAGAGAAAACGGAGAGGAGGGAAAAAACGTCAAGTGGAAGTTCTCAGCTGTAATCACCTGTGTGTGTGTGTACTCATTGTTCAAAGCATTATGATGTGTGCTGTAATTTTAAGGGGCAAGAGTAAAAGAGAGTTTAGGGTTGTTGCATTTTTTATGACGAGCCAACCTTATTTACCAGACACAGAGGAGAGAGAGAGAGAGAGGAAGGAAGAGGGAATCAAGAGGACGTCAAATGTACAAGACAAGAAAATGAAGATGGGTAGGAGAGAAGGAGAGACTTGAGACGGATTCCAAAAACCTGTGTGCAGTGCATGTATCAACAGGAACAACAACATGTTGGGATAATTACAAAGGTCGGATTAGAAGGGAGGGGGAGAGGTGGAGAGACTACGACATTGAAATTACGTCATAAAAATCCTATAAAAATTTAGCCCTCAAATCGTTCCCCTCCCTTAAAGGGATCTAATCGACAATCGTGTACTCCAGTTTTCACTCTGTCCAAATAAGAAAATATGGATTGATTTGTCCAGACATGTCCAGACAAGAAACTTTGACTTGATTTTTATTAAGGACTTTGTAATCATTTTTGTCTACATGAGTGAAATTCTGACTCCCTTTTAACAAAACAAACTAATAATTAAGTAGATTTAACTCAACTTGGGAATTTCTTTACGAATTCCAAATTGAAAAGTTTTCAGTGAAAACATTAAAATTGCAAAAACAATTTGCATTTTTTAAGGATTAAAAGTTGTAAAAATGTCCATTTGATTCATTCTCGAGTCTCAAGTTCAATGGCAGGGAAGTTAAAACGGCCAAAGAGTTTGTGGTAGGTTTTGTACAGGTGTTTGTACACACACACAAATGGTAAGGGGGGAGGAAGAGAGAGAGTTTATTAGGATCATGCCTGACCTCCACGATTTCAACTCGAAACGTTACGTTGGAAACCCATTTCTTTTTTTTAATACGACAAACATAAAGGAAGAACGTGTGTGTGTGTGTGTGACTACTACTACCACTTTCTATATGAACAACTATTTTTTTTCTCCATTTTATATGCCACATAATATCTTTTAATACATTTCCATGTCTCATCATCCTTTCATGGTAATCCCTTTATTTTTTTCATATAGAAAACTGCAAAATGTGCATAGTGCATTACATAACAAAAACCACACACAACTTTCTTTCCATTTGTGGAACACATTAAAAAATTGACTCCACTAATAACAATTTTGATTCTCAACCAATAAAGCACATTAGCTTCAAATTAATTCACTTTTTAAAATGTGTATTTAATTAGAACAGAATTTGAAAGGAATTCCGGGGCAGTATTTTTTCCAAAAAGAATTCGTCTAAAAAGCTAAACTCCATCTACAAAGTAGATTCCACACACACACGTACACACATGAAATAAAGCACAAAAGGAAATGTATGGTCGGTCTAGGGCTAATGACAAAAAATGCGGAACGTAATTTTTAATTGAAAAGAGTACAGAGAGGGAAAAAAAACCTTTAACATAAATAGGTGTAGTGTGTAGTCTTTAAAGGGATCCTGTATTGTAAAAGTGTAGACAAAAACATGTTAAAAAACTGAGAAAGCGTGTGCTCGACATAAGTTGTAAAATTAACCGAAAAATCCTTCAAAGACACGCGATATACTTTTTCCCTTCCCCCTCATCATCAACCCCGTTTTTTATCTCTCTCTTTCTTCCCCCGTACACAATTGGCATTTTTTCTCCCCCTCCCCCTCCTCTTTCTCAACTCTTTCAAAAAATCACCTGAGGAATGTGTACCACAACACCAACAACAATATATATTGTTGTGTAGATCCACACACTTCTCTCCACCCCTCTTCTCCCTTCCTTACACAAACCAATGCTGCACATTTGTTTGCCTTAAAAATCTGTTAACCAATGTACTAGAAACACAGGCACTATCTAACACGCCAGCTAACCCTTGAGATATCCTTCTGGCCATTCGTCTGCCTCCTTGGACATGCTATGGTCCATCAACGCCCAATCTTTTGACACTTATCGTATCATTATCACTCCCTCATTACCTTCTCCATGGATATTTGACTAGGAATTAAAACCACAAAAAATTAATTGCATTTATCCGAACCGTTACACTCTTCTTCATCACACGCTCGCAAGAACTAACCCAATCACTCTCTCTTCACAAAATGTAAAGACAACAGAGAATCTCTCCGATTGGAAAAGAAATACAATTCACATGGACAATTTTTTTTGACCAATCACATTTTGTCAGATAAAAATACCCGCGACGGTCACCTTTGTTGGCCTTCCAATTCAATTATGACATGGTTAATTATGACAAGTTAACGGGGTCCAGAGGAGATAAAGGAGAGGAGATAGAGGACAAGAGAGAAGATGTGATTAAGGAGACGAGGTTGTGTGGGATTTTTTGTGGATGGATTTTGCGTCAAGACCACAAAATTAATATCATTTCCCTTGTCATTCCGTGGTGGTTTGAACTGGTTGCCAAAACCCTTTTCTGGTTGACTTGACTCAGATTTCATTCCCATGAGTGTGACTGTGTTAGAGTTTTAGACTGTGTTTGAGGCTATGATGTAGAATCAATAATTTAGAGGATCTTCTCTCTGGGTCCACTCTGCCTACAAGTATGTGGAAAGAATTTTTGAAAGATCAACCCCGTCCTCTGCTATGGCCTTATATGCATAGTCAATGTAGATTGTGTGTGTAGTGCAGGTAGTGAGAGATAAAGATAGACCGCAGGGAAGACGGAGACAGTATAACAGATAAATTTACATGCTGTATCACTCGAGAGAGAGAGAGGGAGAGAGAAAGAAAACGACATGGAACTTCATCATGGATGTTTCCAAATGTTGATATTTTATCGTTTGGTTAACAGTATTCTTGTTCTACATGATGATGATGATGGTCTCGCTGTCTGTCGACCACGAACCACGAGAACCACGAGACGCAGAGGAGATGACGATGGACGATGACGACGACCCGAGCCAAGTCAAGCCGAGGAAGAAGAAGGAGGAGAAGGTGGACGATGGTCGATGTAATGCAGAGATTGAGGTTTTTTGGGAATGTGCCTGACAACTGTCTTTTTTTGGTTCTTTGGCAGCACTTACTCCATCCCCTCCATGATTATGATTATGATTACACACACACACGGACAAGGCAGTGGAAAAGCCAAAACAACATCCCATCTCCATTCTCTTCCTCTCTCTCCCGCACAGGTAAACACACATTTGATGTGCATACACAGAAACACACATCAGAGAAAGAGTAACTTTGCATTTGGAACCACTTTGAATATTGTATACACGAGGGGAAATGGTCATAACCATAAGGCTTCATTTCTGTCATTACCGATGTGGCTGGTTCTTTAACAAGTTAACTTGAGCTTCATCATCTTTATCTCTCTCTCTCTGTTTTTTTCACTTTTTATATCGTGTATCCAGCTATCCCGCAATCCAGCAAAGCAAGGAAAGGAAACACACACACACACGCTCCGTTCCTTTCCTCCCTTGTCTCATCATCATCATTGATGTGTCTATATACATCATACAAAATCGAGTGTGTGTGTGTGTGTACAAATTTCTCAGTCTGATTCTCCTGAGACGTCAAATCTTGTGTGTGTGTGTGTGGAGGATGATGCTGACCAGACGAGAGAGAATGCTATGCAATCCTGGGAGAACGGAAGGAATGGAATGCATTCTGCCATGTGTTCATTATTTTCCTATACTCTCTCCCTCTCTTTATCATAAACTCCATACAACAAGATGGACAATTGTACACAGTATAATAACACTATGTGTACTATGTATCTACTGTGTATATGTATGTATAGGAACAACAATATGGCACACAGCCTCCAGATCCCCCCTCTCTTTTCTTTGACTTTTTTGGCCCTGTGTACAACAACTTGTTGAGAAATCAAAGGTCATCATCTCATCTTTATCGAAAAATTCTCTCAAAATTAGCATGCCTCCACATTCTTCAACGTTTGGAGGTAGCACCACACACACACCACACACACGTATTGAAGAATAGCATTGATGTTCCTTCAACTTCATCCTGAATGTCATGCAGAAAGATGAGAGAGAGAGAGGCAGGGATGACGAGAAGAAGACAAAAAAGGATGAAAAAGCAGCTTCAACTTAACCATCATCATAATACAAGACTTAATCTATGTAAAAAGTCACAAAAAATCCATTCAAATCATCTCCATTTGTCTACACAAAATGTTCACTCAGAAAATTTTTGGTCAGTTCCATTGCATTGTGTACTACAAATGGTATGTGGATGATTCCTATTTGTTGTTTTTTACCCCTAAATAATTTGTGAAAAATTCTCTCTCTCTCTTCCATATCTCCTACTCCTACCGATTAAACTTTGTGTTTACTTAAGGACTAAATCGTGTCATTGTTCTCCTTCTACTCTCTGTATCTCTAAATGTGTAAATATAAATAGTGGAGTACAAAAGGAGACCCAAGATTCAAGTTTAAATTGAGGAAGAGAGTACACAGTCAAAAAAAATGCAATGTGAACTACACACACACCATCATCTGAAAATATTAAGCAGATATTTCTTTAATCTCAACTCACATTCCCTCCATATCAATACATAATGTATAAATTTACAAATAATACATCATACGAGAGAGAGAGAGAAGGAGATTCCATGGTCATACGCATCATCATCATGGATCGTCATAGCTAAAACTGGGACTTACGACCATCAAAATCCAATGTTACTTGTGTGTGTGTGTCTGTATGTATCGTACAAAAAAAGATTGACTAATACAGTAGGTATTGTATTGTACAAACCAAAAAATAGTGTCTGTTTGCCTCTGTGTTTCTTCTCTGTGTGTGAACATTTCAAGCTGTCCAATGTTGAAAATTTATATAATACAGACAAAAATACACACACACACACACAACTCGCGAGCATATAAACAACTTTGAGATTGTATTGTACATTAAGGTAGTCAGTTGACGCGTAAGGTGAGTAAGAAAAATCGGAAACTAAAACAACATTACATAAGGCACCACACACACACACCAGAAGGAGTATGACTCGGCAGAAAAAAATTCTCTCTGTTTTTTTGACAGAATGTTCCCCCCTCTCCCTCCTTACAGAGCTTATACTTTACACTTCATCCTGATGATCCTCCTCTCTCTCTCTCTTCATTCCGATTCATTCTCTGTATAAGGCTAAACAGTTGCAGGTTACTACCAACTGAAGCCAAAACTAACTGAAGCGTTTATTTTTTAATGCTTTCGTCTTCAGTGTCTTCAGTGAGACTGCGGTTGAGGGTGAGTTGGGGAGCTTCTCCTCCTCTTATCCACACACACACATAGTACACCTCTCCGTTTTGAATTCCTTCTTCATTTATTTTTGTTCAATATGATTATTTATATGGGATGTTGTTGTTGTGTGGATACACACACACACGAGAGACAGGGTGAAGAAGGAAATTGAATACATGAAGAAACGATATTGTTATTACGCTTCTGTCTGACTTCTTTGGCTGCTGCTGCTGACTACAGTATTTCTCTCTCCCTCTTTGTATCTCAAACCCATTTCCATTCTTCCCTCATTTCATCCCTCCTCCTCCCGTGTCTGTCTGTGGGTCCATAATGTACATATTTTATCATACCACACACTAAATGCCTAAATGAATCTTACGAAATCATCCTCCTCTTCCCCCTCTCTTTTCTGTACACACTTTGTACTATTCCATTGAGCACATGTTTGTGTGTGGGTACAAAAATTCAGAATCTTTACCTCTGACACTTCTCATCCTAGAATCCACACTCACTCTCACTCTCATACACTCTTGATGCTCAAGGCGAAGGCTACTGAAAAAAGAAGACTGGCTTTTACGAGGAACGTTCTCTGACTACTGGGAAGGAGAGTCAAAGTTGAGAGTATGTTTTACACACACACACACTCATTAACATTTAATGGGGACTCCTTAGCTTCACACTTTTTCCTTACCGTAAGAAGCGAGGAATTTGGAATTTTTAAGGAATTATTAAAATCAAGGAAGAAAACTTCATGCTCAATTAAATCAGGACAGCTGATCTAATTTTGGAAAAGAATTGACTGATTTTTTAACATGCAAATGAATTATGCCAATTTTGTCATTTTACTTGGCAGCGTAATTGAAATTAGCATAATTCATAAAAAATAAAAGATTGTAGTATAATTCTCCACAGTTAACTATTAGCCATTCTTTCTCTCGCCCATCACAATCCGAGTATTATGAAAAGAAAGGAGAGAGAGAATTATTATTAAGAGAAAAAGAAAATAGTTGAGACTTTTTGACGGGAGGAAGGACGGGACACAAGACAACAAAACCACACACAAAAAAGAGGAAGAAAAGAAATGGGTGTAGACTTTCCATTGTGACTCCATGTAATTTGTTTTTGTACAATACACAATATATTATGCATCTTCTTATGAATTGGTTGTATTCGAGAGAGAGAGAGAGGAGGAGGTATAGATTGTAAATGTGTAAGGGTAATTTATGAGAATATTTCATAATATACATATTATCCATGTGTGTGTGTACATATTCCAATTTGTTGATGTTTTGTTTGGAGCGGAGACGAGAGGAAGAATCAAAGGAGCTTTGCTATATAGGTTTGAAAGTAATTAAGCAGTAAAATGCTTTTGTTTTTAGCTCTTTTTAGGTTCACCTTGAGAGAGAGAGAGAGAAGGAGGGAGAGCTGGAGTGTTTCTTTTTTTAGTGGAACAGAACAGCCGTGAAGGGAGAGAAGAAAGTTTTTTCTCTGTTGACAACCAATCGCTCCTCCACCACCACCACCACCACCACAACACAAGCCTTTACCTCCACACAGTCAGTCAACATTTGTTTCAATGAAGAGAGTCCATCGTCGAGAATAAATTTGACGAGTTTCAGTCCTCATTATCGCTTCCCTTTGTACTTTGTACTCTCCGCAACACACAAACATCCCCGGTATGATTTCCCCTTCTTCTTGTCCATCTTTTCTTTTTTTCCCTTTTCATCGTGCTAAGTAATTGAGCCTACACTCTCTCTCCATCCCCTCCCCAAACTCTTACTTTTTTCTCCTTCCTTCATCTCATTTCCTTGTGAAAGAAAAATCTCTTCCTCCACACACACGCACCATCCCGTCTTGACCATTCATATTTTCATTTACATAATATTAAACTCACATTTATTAATCCTTTTCTGTGTTCTACGACTGTCATTCGAGTGGATACTATCCGATGACAAAATACAAATTCAAGGAAATCCGGAGATTTTTTGGGAATTGAGATGAGCAAATTTTAATTATGATTGATTAACAATGAGACAGAATGACGTAATAGTGATATTCCTAACAGTTTTTCCCATTATCTTCCAGCTCCTTTAAATGTCAATCTTTTTCCATTTGTGGACCCAGCTACTAAGCAGAAGAGTCAATCTAGCTGGTAAATGATGGATGCTCTGTTGTGTGTGCGTGTAGAATTATCTAATTTCTATTTTGGTTCACACACGTGAGTCTCAAGGGAACACACACACGCACACACAGAAACTTGAATGTCCATATCCAAGTTTCGGCTTCTCATTCACTCGTAATAGTTGTAATCCTCATCTTCACTTTGTATGTACAGTGAGAGATGAGCCACAATTCTTTGGTTTCCATGAATCACTGAATTCGAGAGAGTGAGTGTGAGTGTGTTGGGATCGAGATGGTTCCTTTGCCTGCTTCTCTTTCCCTCTCAGCTTCAGTCTTGCTGTAGCTATACCAGCAACTTTACCTTCCTCCCTCCTCCTCGTTAACTCCATTCTCTCGAGTAAAGAATAGATTGTGTGTGTGGAATCCCCTCCAGCCATTATATCCTCAAGATCACCAACATTTTGGCAACTTTTCGCGTACAATTCACAACATCCCGTGGCTATGTGATCGTAAATAGTATAGTACTACTCCACTCTACTCTGTGTCTTTCTGTAGCCCTAATTTGCTCAGTGAAAAAAGATGTGGAAAAAAATTGGAGGAAAAAAAAGCAAAGGAGCAACTATTACAACTACTATTAACTGCTGAGCATTACAATCGCTCCAAAGATTTTTGTTGTTTTTTTTTTCACATCAAGTGATTTCATTCCTGTCTTTTCAAGAAGTGTATATCTACACACAATCATACACACACTATGTTTGTGTGTGTGTGTGTGTGAAGAGGGGGGAATACAGGGATGAACAATATTAATGCTTCATCAGCGATCAGGTCCAGCCAGTTGAATATTTAATATAAAACCATTATTGTACATAAGTATATATATAGAAAAGTTGTTTCCTTACGGCGATATGCAATATTATTTGATGGCTTAGAGCAAATAGCTGAAAGACACAAGCACACACACATGTATATATCGATGTTTTTGACTACATACAAGTTTTGCCAGTCCCATATGCATCCAGCACGCACACACATCTCTCTCATGAGAGAGAGAGAGAGACTTCTCTACTTTATGGATAGGCTCATTTGTATGGGAACGGTGGTGGCCGAGGAGAGAACAGACAAAGAGGGGATTTATATTGGAATAATCATCAAGATGAAGCATAATCACAAGAAGGAGAAGCACAAAATTCAGACGATTACACTCTCCGTCTACCTCCTTCTCCTCTCCACCCCACCGTCCTCCCTTATGAGAACAAGACTGACTCTTGTCTCTCTCACTCACACACCTACAGAGAGAGTGAGAGAGAGAGTCTGGACAAATGAAAAGTGAAATGAAATGTGGAAAAAACTGGTAAATTCAACGTTTTCCATGATGATCATCTCATCTCTACCCCGAAATCCCGAATGAACAAGTCTCTCTCTCCCTGTCTCTGGCATGTTCCACTGGATACACCAGTGAGAAAAAGAGAGGTTCTCTTCTTCCCTTTCTATACTACTACTTCTCTAAATATAATTTACTTGTTGATACTTTAATTTTTAATATACATATACGACTGTGTGTATGTGTGGATCCAGACAGTGCGTATATTGTTCTTTTGCAGCAACTTTTTCAACACACACACTTTACTGTTGTGTGTGTACTTTGGTACACGGGTACCCACACATGAGGATACATGCACACACGAGGGTAAACTATATGATTTTCAAGTTTTCTATGTGTTGTTCTTGTTTTTTAGGGCCTGCCACCTCTCAGTCCACGTCCACCGCCGAGATATGATGATGAGGATGATTGGGATGATCCCACCAGAAGAAAAAGAAGAAGGTATGGAAAAAAAATCTTTTCAACTTTTCAAATTCACCAGAAAATACGATAAAAAAATTAAGATGAGAGAGAGGAAGGAGTATACATGTGTGTGCGTTAAGTCAAGACGTCAGTGTACGCAAAACTTGATATTTTGATGCCCCTACAATCTCTTCTCACATGACGAGGAGGATTTTCATGAAGTTTTCTTCCCCTCCCCTGAATTTCATTCATTATTCTGAGCAGTGCAAAATCCAAGGAAATTCTTCAAAATATTTTTGAACAGAAATAATTTCTGATTTGTAAATTTTTATTCCAAATTTGTTCTAGGATTTCATTCAGTATTCGCAAGTCAGAGAAGGGGCAATGCAGTAGAATAATTCTTCATATTGTGCAGGCAAACATGCATCCAACTTGGATGAGATTGGGAGTTGAAGATAGAGATGTAGACATCAAATTTTACTGTACAAGCCTCACTCTGAAAGAATATTCTGTATTGGTAATAATATGAAGATGAATTAAAGATGATAAAAAGAAAAAGTGTGTATGAGAATGAGAGGGATGAAGAGATGAAGCATCAGCAGATAGGATGATGATGACCAAGTTTAAAGACCAAAGTTACTCTACATGTGTACTGTACGTGTGTGTATATGTCTACACACAGTGTATGTATGTAGGATGAAGGATTCTCTCTCCATGGTATCAAAATCAAAAAATTGAGGACTTTCCATCGACGGTGGAGTTGGACTGACTGGGGGAAAAAATGAAAAAATAATAGTGGCGCTTTGAACATGTTTATGGACTTGCTCTCTCTGGGACGTCTCCGATTCCTCCTCCTCCCTCTCCTTCTCTCTCTCGTTTTGTCTGACTCTGATTCTTCGTTCCTTGTGTGTGTGTGAGAGAGAGAGAAAGACAGAGAAGAAGAAATCAAACGAACCATCTGATTCATTCCATATATTGTATGTATTCTCCCTCACCGGCAAAACTATTTGCTCTTCGATATCCTTTTTTTGTGACCATCTACCACCAAACTTTGATCACACACACATACACACGTATACCACTATATATATACACGTGTGTATCTGTATACAGTACAATTTTTTGTACAGACCAGAACCAGAATTAGAATAGGTAAGACAGAGAGGCACTTTTGTCTACACCAAAAAAAACATTCTTTTCCCCACACACACTCTCTCTCTTACAGTCAGAGTCGAACCGCATGGAATGATGTGTGTGTGGATAAAAATCGAATAAGAAAAATCGAATAGAGACATCAAATGGAAAGGACGTTGAGGAAAATCAAAATGGACATTTCTTATTATCCTGTCCGCGTCCCCTTTCTCCTCCTCCTCCAGTTTGTGTATCCTTCTTCTCATTTCAAACAGTCAACTTATTGTCTACTTACACTCGACCAATTGTTGACTCCACGGATGGTGGTTCAATCTGTGAAAAATCTACATTATTTTATTTTTCTCCTGTACTTATTAATCAACCAAATTAAACTTGTTGAAAGGCATAACTGTCTCAAGTCAAGTCTCTCCTTGTTGCAAAACTTTTGTTGTGTGTGTGTATACTGTGTACACGTGTATGCAATGATTGTGCGTGTGTGTTGAAGATCACTGGTCATAGATTTTCTGCATCCAAATTCAATCAGCCACATGTCATTTATAGTGTCAGTCGGATGGAGTGTGTGTAGGAGTTGAGAATTGAGAGGTACACAATTGAAATGATCTCTTGCAGAGAGGAAAGAGAGAGCTTCCCTCTTCTTCTTCATTAGAATTCCCACTTTTAAATTATTGTCTACATGAATCTACTCAGAATGGAAGAACCAGACCAAGAAGAAGGGAAATGACTAATGGTGAGCTGAGCTTGTGGGATACACACATTTAATGTGGATTAGATATTCAATTGAGTGAGAGGGAGGAAAAGTGCAATAAAAGAGAAAAATTTGTACATAAGGAGAGTATGGCAAAGTATGGTGATTCTTAATAATAATAAAATTGACAATAATTTTATTGTACCCCATTAATTTTGTTTCTCTCTTTTGTCGAGTGTGGAAGGTGGAATGAGAATTAGTCACTCATGATTTACAACAATAAAAAGTAGAAGAATGTACAACAATGTAAAATATATTGTTGATGACAATAAACCACAGATGAGTTTAATTCTTTTTTAAAAATAAAAAAAATGATTAAGTAGTTGTTGATGACGTGGAAATACAAAACTGGAGGAAATGAATCAGTGTCAAATCCTCTGAGCAATCTTCTTGTTAATTTAATGAAGTGGTTCAGACATACTCGACTGTTTTACATCGATAGTAAAATTATTGATCAATCAATTACATTTATTCAAAGCGGTTAGGCTTTGAAAAGAGAAATTGTCTCACACTTCTAAAGATATTCAATGTACACTCAATAAATTCTTGTGTATAAAAGGATACTGAATGAAACTGGGAAGATTACTAATTTATTTGTCTCTCATCACTATTCCTTATTCCATTGTGTAGTATGTATGCAAACAATTTAGAATCACTTTATTTTTTCATTTTTTTACTTGCAAAATAGTAGAAATGATTACAGAATTGATATACGAGGAGCTTTTACACAGGTTAACAGAGGAACTGTGATCAATTCCACTTTACAGTCTTTACTTATACTCAATCATTTAAGTCTGGATGTAGGTATGAATATGTAATGCACAGCCTAGCCAAAATGTATAAAGCTGTATACACATGTATGTATGGACATTTATTTCTCGGAGCAATCAGTCAGAGCTTAAAAAATGGGAATAAAGTAGAAGGTTATTACGAGGGCCATACAACTGCATGTCACGAATTCCCGATTTTTCTTTTCTCTCTCTCTCTCCCTCTCTTAAGCTGATTGCCACATCATATACTGACATACAGAAGGAAAACAGTAGTACAATTCCTCACAGTATAAAACAATCAAGTATAAATTGACTTGAACATTTTTGAAATGAGTCAATTGACAGACATATCTGTATGTATTATGTATGTGTACTCACACACACACAGGATAGGTTGGGCGTAATTAGTATTAGTGCAAAATTAAAATTCTGTTTTCTCTAAAAAATACTAAATGAGGATGGTCAATCTGCATAGATTTGCAAATGATTTAACCCTGTGTAATGTGCAATTTTACGTGGATCCTGTGAAACCAAGCTTCAAATCTTTTTCAGAAAAATGTTCAATTTTAGAAGCTTTTAGAATTATAGAAACCTTTTTTTGTAAATCATGAAAGAATTTAGAGTTTGAAGATATCTACCTGAAGAATTTTTTGTACTTGTAAATCCAAATTTGAAACACTTGAGCCTCCTCTTGAAATATCCTAATGATTAAGGCCAACCAAAAGCAGAAAAAGCAGATTTTCAAAATCTGCTTTGTACACTATGGGTGGCCGGGCCAGATGTGACCCCAGTGACCTGTACATCAAAAATATACAAAAACATAAAGCAGAAAAAGCAGAAAAAGCAGAATTTTTTGGAAACCAGATATGCTGAAAATAGCCTGATTTTTACATACTTTCAGTAAATTCAACTCAATTTTGCTTAGTTTTCTGCTATCTTTGTCTGTTTTGACAGTCTATTTAGTGATTTCCAAAGCTTTTGCAGTGATTTTCAGGGACTATTTATTTTTTTGATTAATTTCTGAATGATTCGAGTACAAATTTCTAAGACAATACCGTATAAGGAATTCCATGGAATTTCTCATGGATTGTATGGATGCGTTCAAAATTTCATGCAAAGA